>CAEFZP010002607.1:0-26748 GCA_903064625.1 Mallotus villosus
CTGTTCGACATGGTCAACCATCCCGAGTACATCTCCTGTGGAGGCGGCTTCGGCCCGGTCAGTACCAGCCTAACCCCTGACTCCTGTCTGTGTATCATGACAACCATGAAGCCTGTGTAGTCATGACGACGTGCTCCCCTCTCCAGGTGGCCGATGATGGTTACGGCGTGTCTTACATCATCGTGGGAGAGGCCATGATCAACTTTCACATCTCCTGCAAGCACTCCTGCCCTCAGACTGTGAGTACACACACACACACACACACACACACTGACGTGAGTAGACCCACACACACACACACACACACACACTGACTGAGTAGACCCACACACACCACACACACACACACCACACACACACACTGACTGTGAGTAGACCCACACACACACACACACACACACACTGACTGTGAGTAGACCCACACACACACTGTGAGTAGACACCACACACACACACACACACTGACTGTGAGTAGACCCACACACACGTGAGTGACCCACACACACACACACACTGACTGTGAGTAGACCCCCACACACACACACACACACACTGACTGTGAGTAGACACACACACACACTGTGAGTAGACCCACACACACACCACACACACACCACTGTGAGTAGACCCACACACACACACTGTACTGAGTGTGTGTCTGTTCCTTTCCATCAGGACTCTCACAAGTTTGGAGCTCAGATCAAACGAGCCCTGATGGACCTGCTGCAGCTGCTGAGCCCAGACCAAAGAGAACCTTCTAGAACTGGGCGGAGCCAGCAGGAGGCCAGGGAGGGGAGGAGCCAGCAGGAGGCCAGGGAGGGGAGGAGCCAGCAGGAGGCCAGGGAGGGGCGGAGCCAGCAGGAGGCCAGGGAGGGGAGGAGCCACAGGAGGCCAGGGAGGGGCGGAGCCAGCAGGAGGCCAGGGAGGGGCAGGGCAAGAAGGAGCTGTAGAAGAGAACCAGGAAGAAGAGGAACGAGCAGAGGGAACCAGGAAGTCTAGTGTGGTGGTGTGTGTGTGTGTGTCTGTGTGTCTGTGTGTATGTGTGTGTGTGTGTGTCAGGTAGAGGAGGGTCTGGACGGCATAATGAGGTTTTAAAGGTAATTTAGTTTGAAAGTGTCGATGTTTGTTACTGTAGGAGCGCACTGTGTCTTCTCCACCATGTAACACATTCGTGCAAAACGGTCAATATCGGATTCAACCTTTAATGGATGGATTTAATCTAGGATCTTTAAAGAAGGATATTGTATGTATGTATGTACAGATATACAGTTACATCTCTAAATGTGCCATGTACAAGTCTGTACTATTGCCTAACTTTCAAACTTGACTTGATTTCAGTGGCCAGTTTCTCATCATAGCAACTGATGGTTTGGGGAGGGATCGATGATCTGCCAGCAAACTACATTTACCTACTTTTCATAATGATGACTTGATGCCCCTCCCCCCAGCTTCTAACACATGTGGGGAAAGTTATCTGAGCAGAAATCAGGTGACCCTCTCCGGAACAATAGTTACCAAGGCGACGCATGTTCTGCCCGGAACACTCCACACGGCAGCGATCAGTAAACAATAGTTACCAAGGCGACGCATGTTCCACTGTGATCAAAAAGCAAGTCAATCTCCTTATTCCGTTACTTCGTCTTGTCGGCAACTATAAAACACGTACTTCTCAACCTAGAAGCTCCCAAGGTCTTTAATATTGATGTCGACCTCTTAATCACATGATTGTACTGTGGTATTTATTTGTTGTGGAGAATGTTAGCTTCATGTTGTCAGGGGGGGTGGTTGCACTGCTAACGAAGGCCACTAGAGGTCCTGCTTATTCAACTATAAACTTGTGTTATGAATACATAGATGAATTAAAAATGCCTTTAAATGTCATTTTAATGAATCTTTTATATAGCTATATTCTGTTTTTGAGCTTCTTGAGCTTATGAGCTCTTCACTACAAACCGCACCCAGTTATGATACTTCTGTTGTTATGGAAACGATGCAAGCTGATATTTTAACATTTTGAACAGGATGGTTTAGGGGAATGTTGTGTGTTGAGTCTGGAGATGCTGTATACAGTGGATGACCTTAGATTTCTTAAGTAGCGATTTTCTACAAAACAAATTATATGATGTAAAACGACATGTTCATTAAATCCTTCCTATAATAACCTTATGGATGATTGGCCAGTTACTATGGCAACTTTTCACCCCATCTGAAAATTATTTTGTTCTTCTGACAAGCACGTTTTTATCATGAAACACAAAAACTAAAATATTTTTGTTTCAATAAAAAGTCTAAACTATCCTGAGTCATGACTATTAGCTCACGTTCCAGAAATCTTCTGAAAACAAGAGTTCCACTTGTAATTAACACAAGAAATATCAGAACCACAAATACAAAGCTACAGTTTAGCTTCAAGATGGTTGAGCTCAAAAATGTGTAAGAAAAAGAGTTTTGAAAGGTTGAAAAATATATTTATTTTTGAAAACTTTTTTTATATGTTACACCATCACCTGATTTAATAACAAATAATACGGTAATAAGGAATTAATCTAATTAAATTAAATAAATGTAATCAACATCAGTACTGTCAAGGATTACAAGAGACAGCTTAACAACATTTAGTAGCTGTGACTTGTTAATGACACGTGTCTCCTCTTCCTCCCTCCTCCTCCTCTCCTTCTTGTGGAAAACCTTCCCATCCGTCTGCTTCTTCCATCTCAGCGTGCTGTGCTCTGGGATCCTCCCAGCTGCCTTCATCTGGGGGCACAGTCACACTGTCATGGTTACACCACATTATGGGGTGTATTGTAGAACACTGAACTAGTATTGGATCAGTATGTGTGTTTCACCAATCTGTCACTGTCAGCTACATCTGTAAAGGGTATTCTTACTGCAATAACAGTCCTTACATCGTTCTAGGGTGTAACTGCTGGTTGTCTGTGATGACTGAGACTTTGACTACACATCATGTACAGTCAGAGGACTGCCTTCCCTCACACAGAGAGACACTCACTTGCTGCAAGATGGAGTCCAACACGGCAGGATCCTCTAAGTTCAAAGGTGAATTAAGAACCAGTTCCACTCTCCCCACCAGCTGCACCTTAGTAGGAGTCTTAGAGGTGCTCCCTAAGTGAGGGAAGGTAAGAATGAGGAGGCAGACTTTATAATGAAGTGGTACATCACAGTCACTCTGCCAAGTCCCCCACCATGTATCACTGCTCTTGAATAGAGGACATACAGGAAACCCTTGTTAGTATAGGCCTGCTCATCACCTAGAATACACCACTGACACGTTCAAACCACACTGGCAGCTGCCAAGTCTCACTCACCATCTCTGCAAATAACATCTCTGGATGAAGAACAAGGGTAAGTCGACCACTGCCATGATTGATATTGATGTGTTAAGACACAGTCATTGCCATCACGTGGTTCACCAATTTCCCAGTTTCTGAAGGAGGAGGTAGACCCGTCTGACCACTTCCAGTCGTCTTTGAACAGACCGATCCAGACGATGGCAGATGACTTCTGTCCCAGAACAAGTTTCTGTATCTCGATGTTTTCAGCCTGGTTCCTGATGCTGGCCAGGTCTGTGTAACTCTGTCTGCAGTAGAGCTGAGCGTCTGTCCAAGTTCTTTGTTCTAGAACCAGGATGTTCTTTGACTTGCCAGGATCATTACCTAAGTATCCATCATCAATGTTATTCAGTCATGTATTTAAAAATGTGACCAAGGTATTTTCTCATGAAATATCAACAAATATCAACCCTCCGCCTTTAAAACAAAAGTGTTTTTTGCATCAGTTATTTCCTCTAGAAGGCAATGGCAAGCAGACATGCATCTAATAACTGAAAGATGTGTTGTTAGGAATATAACATTCTAACTTACCACTGTGAGAACAGACAAAAGAGTAAGTATTTGTACATGCAAAGTCTCTCCATACTCCTGTTTCAGTGCTGACCAGTGCAGCGCAGGGCTGGCCTGTGATTGGCTCTGGCTGGGCCCAGTTTCCTGTACTTCGTCTCTCCTTCTCTGTAGAACTGACTGCCTGAAAGAGACCACTTCCAGCTGCTGACACTACTGTCTCTAGTCAGTCCTATCCAAACCCACTGTGCAGGGTTTTTCACCTGTTCTATCAGACCCTGCAGGTCCTCCATGCTGTCTAGTGTCGCCAGGTCAACAAAGTGCTCTCTACAGTAGCTCTGGGCATCAGTCCAATTCATTTGAGTTGTGACCAGATGATACTGATGGAGTGCACAGGCAGAGAGCACCCAGAACTCTGCAAACACATAATCATCTGATTACTGAGTTTGTCCTGAGCTGGAGAGGCTGGAAGGTTGTAGGAAGTGTGTTGACTAGACTGATGACTTGAAAGACTCTTACCAAGGAGCAGGGCAACAGATGAGACTCTGCACTGCATGGCTCTGATCTACACACACTAATTGGTTAAATACTGTATACCCAGACACACACACATGACAACACACTATTCTAACTTAATAATTGCTGAAGATTCATACATACAAAATGACTGAACTGATACAAATATATTATAAATTGAATTATTGTGTATGAGTAAGTTAATTCAATACTGATATTAATTCTAACAAAGCTTTTGGGAGACAATACATCCAAGACCTATACTATGAAGAAGGAGCAGATATGTGAGAAATGTACAGGTGACACAAAGTGTCCTTAAATGCAGCTTACCTGAGGAGAGACGTGAGCGTGGTGATGTTCACAGCAGACTCAGGAGAGACGTGAGCGTGGTGATGTTCACAGCAGACTGAGGAGAGATGTGAGGGTGGTGATGTTCACAGCAGACTGAGGAGAGACGTGAGGGTGGTGATGTTCACAGCAGACTGAGGAGAGACGTGAGTGGTGGTGATGTTCACAGCAGACTGAGGAGAGACGTGAGGGTGGTGATGTTCACAGCAGACTGAGGAGAGACGTGAGGGTGGTGATGTTCACAGCAGACTGAGGAGAGACGTGAGGGTGGTGATGTTCACAGCAGACTGGGACGCATTATGTTCATGAACCTCCTGCTAATTCCATAGAAACATGCAAATAGTTTATGTTCAGTGTAAACATTCAACTCTGTAATCATTACTAAGTTCCTAATCAACAAGTTACTTATTTACCTCCAGGTGCAGAGAAATGTTCCCTCCATGTCCCCCCCCCTCCTCTCTCCCTCCATGGCATACCCCCTCCTCCCCACCCTCCTCCCCCTCCTCCCCCCTCCCCTCCTCCCCCTCCTCCCCCTCGCTCCCCCTCCTCCCCCGCCTCTCCCTCCTCCCACCTCGCTCCCCCTCCACTCCCTCCGCACCCCTCCTCCCCCTCCTCTCTCTCCTCCCCCTCCTCTCCCTCCTCTCCCTCCTCCCCCTCCTCTCCCTCCTCCGCCTCCTCCACCGTCAGACAGAGATCAGCATGAGTGAGTAGTTGCGATACTCCAGCAACAGTAAACTAATTTCTTTATTTCAGACATTTATGTCAAATATTCTGCAACACTGTACATCAGGGTTACATTGACTACCATGTGTTACTACAGCTCAATATATAAAATGTTGTAGTTACATAGGTCCCATTCCCTATTAGGAATTGCAGTGTAATGTTTGAGAAATGGGACTGATCCGATAATGGTGCCGATACTGACGAAATTCAAGAGGCGGTTAGAACCGAAACTGTACTGTACTGCTGCTAGTGGTACGTGCCAGTGGAGCTAGTGGTACGTGCCAGTGGAGCTAGTGGTACGTACCAGTGGAGCTAGTGGTACGTGCCAGTGGAGCTAGTGGTACGTGCCAGTGGAGCTAGTGGTACGTACCAGTGGAGCTAGTGGTACGTACCAGTGGAGCTAGTGGTACGTACCAGTGGAGCTAGTGGTACGTGCCAGTGGAGCTAGTGGTACGTGCCAGTGCCTCCACTGGCTTATGACAGTTGCTGTTCTGTTGATAGTGGTACGTAAGTGTCTCATGGCAGTTGCATTGGGTGTCTTGCAGCTTTTGTTTACTGTCCTGTAACTGCCCACTAGAGGTCCTGCTTATTCAACTATAAACTTGTGTTATGAATACATAGATGAATTAAAAATGCCTTTAAATGTCATTTTAATGAATCTTTTATAGAGCTATATTCTGTTTTTGAGCTTCTTGAGTCTTGTGATGAGGACTTACTGAACCTCTTCACTACAAACCGCTCATTTCTGCCAGGTCATGACTGAGTGATTCCTGTCCCAGTTATGGTACTTCTGTTGTTATGGAAACGATGCAAGCTGATATTTTAACATTTTGAACAGGATGGTTTAGGGAATGTCGTGTGTTGAGTCTGGAGATGCTGTATACAGTGGATAACCTTAGATTTCTTAAGTAGCGATTTTCTACAAAACAAATTATATGATGTAAAACGACATGTTCATTAAATCCTTCCTATAATAACCTTATGGATGATTGGCCAGTTACTATGGCAACTTTTCACCCCATCTGAAAATGATTTTGTTCTTCTGACAAGCACGTTTTTATCATGAAACACAAAAACTTAAATATTTTTGTTTCAATAAAAAGTCTAAACTATCCTGAGTCATGACTATTAGCTCACGTTCCAGAAATCTTCTGAAAACAAGAGTTCCACTTGTAATTAACACAAGAAATATCAGAACTACAAATACAAAGTTTAGCTCGTTTGCTTCAAGATGGTTGAGCTCAAAAATGTGTTTTAAAAAAAAAGGTTTTGAAAGGTTGAAGAAATATTTCAGTCTTTTTTCTTTTTTTTTGAAAAAAACTTTTTAATATGTTACACCACCACCTGATTTAATAACAAATAATACAGTATGAAGTAATAAGGAATTAATCTAATAGTTAAATAAATGTAATCAACATCAGTACTGGTAAGGATTACAAGAGACACTTAACAACATTTAGTAGCTGTGACTTGTTAATGACACGTGTCTCCTCTTCCTCCCTCCTCCTCCTTCTCCTTCTTGTGGAAAACCTTCCCATCCTTCTGCTTCTTCCATCTCAGCGTGCTGTGCTCTGGGATCCTCCCAGCTGCCTTCATCTGGGGGCACAGTCACACTGTCATGGTTACACCACATTATGGGGTGTATTGTAGAACACTGAACTAGTCTTGGATCAGTATGTGTGTTTCACCAACCTGTCACTGTCAGCTACATCTGTAAAGGGTATTCTTACTTCAATAACAGTCTTTATATGGTTCTAGGGTGTAACTGCTGGTTGTCTGTAATGACTGAGACTTTGACTACACATCATGTACAGTCAGAGGACTGCCTTCCCTCACACAGAGAGACACTCACTTGCTGCAAGATGGAGTCCAACATGGCAGGATCCTCTAAGTCCAAAGGTGAATTAAGAACCAGTTCCACTCTCCCCACCAGCTGCACCTTAGTAGGAGTCTTAGTGGTGCTCCCTAAGTGAGGGAAGGTAAGGATTAGGAGGCAGACTTTATAATGAAGTGGTACATCACAGTTTCTCAAGTAAAGAAAATGTATGTCTAAATATAACACTACCTGTTGTGGTACCAAGAGTGCTCGGGGTCGTAGTGCTTCCTGTTGTGGTACCAAGAGTGCTCGGGGTCGTAGTGCTTCCTGTTGTGGTACCAAGAGTGCTCGGGGTCGTAGTGCTTCCTGTTGTGGTACCAAGAGTGCTCGGGGTCGTAGTACTTCCTGTTGTGGTACCAAGAGTGCTCGGGGTCGTAGTACTTCCTGTTGTTGTACCAAGAGTGCTCGGGGTCGTCGTGCTTCCTGTTGTTGTACCAAGAGTGCTCAGGGTCGTAGTACTTCCTGTTGTGGTACCAAGAGTGCTCGGGGTCGTAGTGCTTCCTCTTGTTGTACCAAGAGTGCTCGGGGTCGTAGCACTTCCTGTTGTGGTACCAAGAGTGCTCGGGGTCGTAGTGCTTCCTGTTGTTGTACCAAGAGTGCTCAGGGTCGTAGCACTTCCTGTTGTTGTACCAAGAGTGCTCGGGGTCGTAGTGCTTCCTGTTGTGGTACCAAGAGTGCTCGGGGTCGTAGTACTTCCTGTTGTTGTACCAAGAGTGCTCAGGGTCGTAGCACTTCCTGTTGTGGTACCAAGAGTGCTCGGGGTCGTAGTGCTTCCAGTTGTGGTACCAAGAGTGCTCGGGGTCGTAGTGCTTTCTGTTGTGGTACCAAGAGTGCTCGGGGTCGTAGTGCTTCCTGTTGTTGTACCAAGAGTGCTCGGGGTCGTAGTGCTTCCAGTTGTGGTACCAAGAGTGCTGGGGGTCGTAGTGCTTCCTGTTGTGGTACCAAGAGTGCTCGGGGTCGTAGTGCTTCCTGTTGTTGTACCAAGAGTGCTGGGGGTCGTAGTACTTCCTGTTGTTGTACCAAGAGTGCTCAGGGTCGTAGTGCTTCCTGTTGGTGTACCAAGAGTGCTCGGGGTCGTAGTGCTTCCTGTTGTGGTACCAAGAGTGCTCGGGGTCGTAGTGCTTCCAGTTGTGGTACCAAGAGTGCTCGGGGTCGTAGCACTTCCTGTTGTGGTACCAAGAGTGCTCGGGGTCGTAGCGCTTCCTGTTGTTGTACCAAGAGTGCTCGGGGTCGTAGTGCTTCCTGTTGTTGTACCAAGAGTGCTCAGGGTCGTAGCGCTTCCTGTTGTGGTACCAAGAGTGCTCGGGGTCGTAGTGCTTCCTGTTGTTGTACCAAGAGTGCTCGGGGTCGTAGTGCTTCCTGTTGTTGTACCAAGAGTGCTCGGGGTCGTAGTGCTTCCTGTTGTGGTACCAAGAGTGCTTGGGGTCGTAGTGCTTGTGATGGTCCCTGGGGTGAGAATGAGGAAGTAGCCGTTATAACACAGTTGTATTATTATTGGTACATCGTGCAGGATTATAGAGTTAAATACACAGACATGCTTTTTATGCTCAAACAAAATATAATAATAATGGGTAAATAACCACCAAATAATCTAGTTTGTAGTTGAGTATTAATTGAGTTTATTCCATCCATCTGGTGAGCAGGTTTATTAACTACATGTGATCTCCTACAAACACCCTGCAAGCTTTCATGCTGTAGTGAAACCCCCATTTCAGTGGTGTGGTCTAGTATGAAGTAGAGGGCATACTGTCACTCTGCCAAGTCCCCCACCATGTATCACTGCTCTTTAATAGAGGACATACAGGAAACCCTTGTTAGTATAGGCCTGCTCATCACCTAGAATACACCACTGACACGTTCAAACCACACTGGCAGCTGCCAAGTCTCACTCACCATTGTGGCAAATAAAATATCTGTGTGGAGTACAATAGGCATTAGAAAACCACTGCCATGAATCATCATCATCGTCAACTATGTAGGCACAGTCATAGATCCTTTGGTTGGTCACTCCTCCAGTATCTGAAGGAGGAGGTAGACCCGTCTGACCACTTCCAGTCGTCTTTGAACAGACCGATCCAGACGATGGCAGATGAATTCTCTCCCAGAACAAGTTGCTGTATCTCGATGTTTTCAGCCTGGTTCCTGATGCTGGCCAGGTCTGTGTAATTCTGTCTGCAGTAGAGCTGAGCGTCTCTCCAAGTTCTTGGTTCTAGAACCAGGATGTTCTTTTGGCTTGCCAGGATCATTACCTAAGAGTATCCATCATCAATATTATTCAGTCATGTATTTAAAAATGTTACCACAGTATTTTCTCATGAAAAAAATATCAACCCTCCGCCTTTAAAACAAAAGTGTTTTTCTGCATCAGTTATTTCCTCTAGAAGGCATGGCAAGCAAACATGCATCTAATAACTGAAAGATGTGTTGTTAGGAACATAAAATACTAACTCACCACTGTTAGAACAGACAAAAGAGTAAGTATTTGTACATGCATAGTCTCTCCATACTCCTGTTTCATTGCTGACCAGTGCAGCGCAGGGCTGGCCTGTGATTGGCTCTGGCTGGGCCCAGTTTCCTGTACTCCGTCTCTCCTTCTCTGTAGAACTGATTGCCTGAAAGAGACCACTTCCAGCTGCTGACACTCCTGTCTCTAGTCAGTCCTATCCAAACCTTCCAGTGTTCTTGTTCTGGTCTATCAGGGCCCTGCATGTCTTCCATGCTGTCTACGGTCGCCAGGTCAACATAGTTCTTTCTACAGTAGCTCTGGGCAGCAGTCCAATTCATAGCAGTTGTGACCACATGATACTGATGGAGTGCACAGGCAGAGAGCACCCAGAACTCTGCAAACACATAATCATCTCATTACTGAGTTTGTCCTGAGCTGGAGAGGCTGGAAGGTTGTAGGAAGTGTGTTGACTAGACTGATGACTTGAAAGACTCTTACCAAGGAGCAGGGCAACAGATGAGACTCTGCACTGCATGGCTCTGATCTACACACACACTAATTGGTTAAATACTGTATACCCAGACACACACATACACACACATACACACACATACACACACATCAAACAATTCTAACTTAATAATTGCTGAAGATTCATACATACAAAATGACTGAACTGATACAAATATATTATAAATTGAATTATTGTGTATGAGTAAGTTAATTCAATACTGATATTAATTCTAACAAAGCTTTTGGGAGACAATACATCCAAGACCTATACTATGAAGAAGGAGCCGATATGTGAGGAATGTACAGGTGACACAAAGTGTCCTTAAATGCAGCTTACCTGAGGAGAGACGTGAGGGTGGTGATGTTCACAGCAGACTGAGGAGAGACGTGAGGGTGGTGATGTTCACAGCAGACTGGGGAGAGACGTGAGGGTGGTGATGTTCACAGCAGACTGAGGAGAGACGTGAGCGTGGTGATGTTCACAGCAGACTGAGGAGAGACGTGAGGGTGGTGATATTCACAGCAGACTGAGGAGAGACGTGAGGGTGGTGATGTTCACAGCAGACTGAGGAGAGACGTGAGCGTGGTGATGTTCACAGCAGACTGAGGAGAGACGTGAGGGTGGTGATGTTCACAGCAGACTCAGGAGAGACGTGAGGGTGGTGATGTTCACAGCAGACTGAGGAGAGACGTGAGCGTGGTGATGTTCACAGCAGACTGGGATGGATGACGTTCATGAACCTCCTGCTGTTTCCCGAGAAACATGCAAATCATTTATGTTCGTCGTAAACATTTGACTCATTTAATCATTACTGAAGTCCTAATCAACAAGTTACTCATTTACCTTCAGGTGCAGAGAAATGGACATCATGTTCTCAGTCAGGAGAGTATATGTTATATCATGTGACAAATGTACCACCAGATTGAAGGATACTTTATATATAGACTTTAACATTACTTGGTTTGGAAACATTATTTGAGAACTCAAGTTCTGATTGTCCAGTAACAAAGGACAAAGGTCTCTCCCCTCCTCTCTCCCTCCATGTCTCCCCTCCTCTCTCCCTCCATGTCTCCCCCCTCCTCTCTCCCTCCATGTCTCCCCCTCCTCTCTCCCTCCATGTCTCCCCCCTCCTCTCCCCCTCCATGTCTCCCCCCTCCTCTCCCCCTCCCTGTCTCCCCCCTCCTCTCTCCCTCCATGTCTCCCCCCTCCTCTCTCTCCCTCCATGTCTCCCCCTCCTCTCTCCCTCCATGTCTCCCCCCCCCTCTCTCCCTCCATGTCTCCTCTCTCCCTCCATGTCTCCCCCTCCTCTCTCCCTCCATGTCTCCCCCCCTCCTCTCTCCCTCCATGTCTCCCCCTCCTCTCTCCCTCCATGTCTCCCCCCTCCTCTCTCCCTCCATGTCTCCCCCCTCCTCTCTCCCTCCATGTCTCCCCCCTCCTCTCTCCCTCCATGTCTCCACCCTCCTCTCTCCCTCCATGTCTCCCCCCTCCTCTCTCCCTCCATGTCTCCCCCTCCTCTCCCCCTCCATGTCTCCCCCCTCCTCTCTCCCTCCATGTCTCCCCCCCTCCTCTCTCCCTCCATGTCTCCCCCCCTCCTCTCTCCCTCCATCCCTCCTCTCTCCCTCCATGTCTCCCCCTCCTCTCCCCCTCCATGTCTCCCCCCCTCCTCTCTCCCTCCCTGTCTCCCCCTCCTCTCCCCCTCCATGTCTCCCCCCTCCTCTCTCCCTCCATGTCTCTCCCCCCTCCTCTCTCCCTCCATGTCTCCCCCTCCTCTCTCCCTCCATGTCTCCCCCCTCCTCTCTGCCTCCATGTCTCCCCCTCCTCTCTCCCTCCATGTCCTCCCCCCCCTCCTCTCTCCCTCCATGTCTCCCCCTCCTCTCTCCCTCCATGTCTCCCCCTCCTCTCTCCCTCCATGTCCTCCCCCCTCTCTCCCTCCATGTCTCCCCCCTCCTCTCTCCCCCTCCTCTCTCCCTCCATGTCTCCCCCTCCTCTCTCCCTCCATGTCTCCCCCCTCCTCTCTCCCTCCCATGGCTCCCCCCTCCTCTCTCCCTCCATGGCTCCCCCCTCCTCTCTCCCTCCATGTCTCCCCCCTCCTCTCTCCCTCCATGTCTCCCCCTCCTCTCTCCCTCCATGTCTCCCCCCTCCTCTCTCCCTCCATGTCTCCCCCTCCTCTCTCCCTCCATGTCTCCCCCTCCTCTCCCCCTCCATGTCTCCCCCCTCCTCTCTCCCTCCATGTCTCCCCCCTCCTCTCTCCCTCCATGTCTCCCCCTCCTCTCTCCCTCCATCCCTCCTCTCTCCCTCCATGTCTCCCCCTCCTCTCCCCCTCCATGTCTCCCACCCCCCTCCTCTCTCCCTCCATGTCTCCCCCCTCCTCTCCCCCTCCATGTCTCCCCCCTCCTCTCTCCCTCCATGTCTCCCCCCTCCTCTCTCCCTCCATGTCTCCCCCTCCTCTCTCCCTCCATGTCTCCCCCCTCCTCTCTGCCTCCATGTCTCCCCCTCCTCTCTCCCTCCATGTCCTCCCCCCCTCCTCTCTCCCTCCATGTCTCCCCCTCCTCTCTCCCTCCATGTCTCCCCCTCCTCTCTCCCTCCATGTCCTCCCCCCCCCTCTCTCCCTCCATGTCTCCCCCCTCCTCTCTCCCCCTCCTCTCTCCCTCCATGTCTCCCCCTCCTCTCTCCCTCCATGTCTCTCCCCTCCTCTCTCCCTCCATGTCTCCCTCCTCCATGTCTCCCCCCTCCTCTCTCCCTCCATGTCTCCCTCCTCCATGTCCTCCCCTCCTCCTCTCTCCCTCCATGTCTCCCTCCTCCATGTCTCCCCCCTCCTCTCTCCCTCCATGTCTCCCCCTCCTCTCTCCCTCCATGGCTCCCCCCTCCTCTCTGTATTTGTCTTTCTCTGCTCACTCTTTCCCTGCTTTCCTCTGCAGATGACGAAGGAGAAACAGGTGAGATTCACTCTCTGTTAAATCCATCAAGCTGTCAGCCAGAGACACTCTGTAACCTCTCACCCTAAAACCTGTTTCTTCTTACAGTGAAGGTTGGAAGTTAAGGTAGATTTGAATACAATAAAAAATGGCAAGTGTGTTAAGTACGTCTTGATTTTAATTTCCTTTTCTGTTTTCCTCTGGCAGTCAAACAAAAGAGGACGGGCGACCCGAACACAAGAGCGTACCTGTGCAGCAGGATGCAAATACTGTAAACAGGGTCACATTAAGGATGTAGGGTCACATTAAGGATGTAGGATGTAGGGTCACGTTAAGGATGTAGGGTCACATTAAGGACGTAGGGTCACATTAAGGATGTAGGGTCAGGTTAAGGATGTAGGGTCACATTACGGATGTAGGGTCACATTAAGGATGTAGGGTCACATTAAGGATGTAGGGTCAGGTTAAGGATGTAGGGTCACGTTAAGGATGTAGGGTCACGTTAAGGATGTAGGGTCACATTAAGGATGTAGGGTCAGGTTAAGGATGTAGGGTCACATTAAGGATGTAGGGTCACGTTAAGGATGTAGGGTCAGGTTAAGGATGTAGGGTCACATTAAGGATGTAGGGTCACGTTAAGGATGTAGGGTCACTTTAAGGATGTAGGGTCAGGTTAAGGATGTAGGGTCAGGTTAAGGATGTAGGGTCACATTAAGGATGTAGGGTCAGGTTAAGGATGTAGGGTCAGGTTAAGGATGTAGGGTCAGGTTAAGGATGTAGGGTCAGGTTAAGGGTGTAGGGTCAGGTTAAGGGTGTAGGGTCAGGTTAAGGATGTAGGGTCAGGTTAAGGATGTAGGGTCAGTTTAAGGATGTAGGGTCAGGTTAAGGATGTAGGGTCAGGTTAAGGATGTAGGATGTAGGGTCAGGTTAAGGATGTAGGGTCAGGTTAAGGATGTAGGGTCAGGTTAAGGATGTAGGGTCAGGTTAAGGATGTAGGATGTAGGGTCAGGTTAAGGATGTAGGGTCAGGTTAAGGATGTAGGGTCACGTTAAGGGTGTAGGGTCAGGTTAGGGTGTAGGGTCAGGTTAAGGATGTAGGGTCAGGTTAAGGATGTAGGGTCAGGTTAAGGATGTAGGGTCAGGTTAAGGATGTAGGATGTAGGGTCAGGTTAAGGATGTAGGATGTAGGGTCAGGTTAAGGATGTAGGGTCAGGTTAAGGATGTAGGGTCAGGTTAAGGATGTAGGATGTAGGGTCAGGTTAAGGATGTAGGATGTAGGGTCAGGTTAAGGATGTAGGGTCAGGTTAAGGATGTAGGATGTAGGGTCAGGTTAAGGATGTAGGATGTAGGGTCAGGTTAAGGATGTAGGGTCAGGTTAAGGATGTAGGGTCAGGTTAAGGATGTAGGGTCAGGTTAAGGATGTAGGGTCAGGTTAAGGATGTAGGGTCAGGTTAAGGATGTAGGATGTAGGGTCAGGTTAAGGATGTAGGGTCAGGTTAAGGATGTAGGGTCAGGTTAAGGATGTAGGGTCAGGTTAAGGATGTAGGGTCAGGTTAAGGATGTAGAGTCAGGTTAAGGATGTAGGGTCAGGTTAAGGATGTAGGGTCAGGTTAAGGATGTAGGGTCAGGTTAAGGATGTAGGATGTAGGGTCAGGTTAAGGATGTAGGGTCAGGTTAAGGATGTAGGGTCAGGTTAAGGATGTAGGGTCAGGTTAAGGATGTAGGGTCAGGTTAAGGATGTAGGATGTAGGGTCAGGTTAAGGATGTAGGGTCAGGTTAAGGATGTAGGATGTAGGGTCAGGTTAAGGATGTAGGATGTAGGGTCAGGTTAAGGATGTAGGGTCAGGTTAAGGATGTAGGGTCAGGTTAAGGATGTAGGATGTAGGGTCAGGTTAAGGATGTAGGGTCAGGTTAAGGATGTAGGGTCAGGTTAAGGATGTAGGATGTAGGGTCAGGTTAAGGATGTAGGGTCAGGTTAAGGATGTAGGGTCAGGTTAAGGATGTAGGGTCAGGTTAAGGATGTAGGGTCAGGTTAAGGATGTAGGATGTAGGGTCAGGTTAAGGATGTAGGGTCAGGTTAAGGATGTAGGGTCAGGTTAAGGATGTAGGGTCAGGTTAAGGATGTAGGGTCAGGTTAAGGATGTAGGATGTAGGGTCAGGTTAAGGATGTAGGGTCAGGTTAAGGATGTAGGGTCAGGTTAAGGATGTAGGGTCAGGTTAAGGATGTAGGATGTAGGGTCAGGTTAAGGATGTAGGATGTAGGGTCAGGTTAAGGATGTAGGGTCAGGTTAAGGATGTAGGGTCAGGTTAAGGATGTAGGATGTAGGGTCAGGTTAAGGATGTAGGGTCAGGTTAAGGATGTAGGGTCAGGTTAAGGATGTAGAGTCAGGTTAAGGATGTAGGGTCAGGTTAAGGATGTAGGATGGGTTAAGGATGTAGGGTCAGGTTAAGGATGTAGGGTCAGGTTAAGGATGTAGGGTCAGGTTAAGGATGTAGGGTCAGGTTAAGGATGTAGGGTCAGGTTAAGGATGTAGGGTCAGGTTAAGGATGTAGGGTCAGGTTAAGGATGTAGGGTCAGGTTAAGGGTTAGAGACCAAGAGACTGCAGTCCCACTTGATCTGTCTAAGAATAGTCTATACATCTCTCATCTGATTGCAATTGTAGATTAAATAAAATCTAAGGATTATGCTACATGTCTATATAAATATAGTACATGCAACAAAAATATCAGAACCAAACTGAAACATGCATAAAGGAAAAGAAAAAACCATCAATTGAATTCACAGACAAATCCAGGAGGACTTATAAACAAGCACACGCTCTCAGATGGACAAATACATGACCTGACAAATACAAAATTATAACACAAAGAAAGTTACATTTATATACCATACATAGATACTGAAGAAGAAAAAAAAGAGACCAAAATGGCCTAAAAGTACACAGATAATAACGCCACATTTTCCAGACGGAATCTTCAGCCAGACGGAATCTTCAGCCAGGGGGAATCTTCAGCCAGACGGAATCTTCAGCGGGGCGGAGCCTTCAGCGCTGCGTCCACTTCCTCCTCTAGCTGGAGCGTGTGCCACTGGGCGATGGGGCGTCTGGGATTGGCCAACATGTCTGACCAATGGCGGAGGCCGACCCCCGTGGCTCCGTAGCCCATGAAGGTCTTGCCGATAGCATCGTTGCTCCCCAGTTTGTCGTAGTCGAACACCGTGATGACCACCTGCACTTTCTGACACACGAAGAGAGAGGAGAGAGGAAGGCACTTAACTTCAAGGGAGGTAAGGGAAGTAGCTATGGTGTTAGAGTATTTTACTGGAGGTAAAACGCAGCAGGTTCAAATACCCATTGGACTGTAGGCATTGCTATGGAACTACATAATTGTGTTAACATTTAATTCTTTTTCCAGCGACGTACTAACAGCCCATACTGTTTTTATAACAGTATTTTGAATAGTGTCGTCTGTCCCGGTGCAGCACTGAACGACCTGTCGTCACGGCGACCTGTCGTCGCGGCGACCTGTCGTCGCGGCGACCTGTCGTCACGGTTAAGTGAACAGGCTCTACCTGTATCTGCTCGAAGGGGATCTCGAAGCTGAAGCTCTCGTTGAAGTACGGGTTCAGAGTGTTCTTCTTCACTGTCGTCTTCTTCTTCTTGATCCGTTTTCCGTTCTGCTGCAGCACCACCTTCACGAACGGATCTGGAGACGGGGGGGTAGAACATGCCTGAAGCCTGAGGAAAATAGCATAGCTACTCCCATACACACATAACTACGCACACACACAACCAAACACACACACTCAGAGTATTAAGAAACAGATCAGCCCACCTGACAGGCCACCAACATCCATCTTCTTCAGGTTCTTAGCCTCCATGATGTTGACGGTGAGCTTCCCAGCAGTGGGAACGTAACGCAGGGAGATGCAGATATCACCCAGTACCTCTTGCTGGGGGACGAAGAAGAAAGAAGTGTATCCAAATAAGAAGTGTGGTAACAAACTTAGCAACGAAACGAAACAACTGAAGGTTTTGTCCCGACCTCCTCTTTCTCGCCTCCCTCCAGGTCTCTCCACTGCTGCATGGGCTGGCCCAGGTCCACGCTGCTCATGGGGATCTTGATCTCCCCGATGACGTCGTGCTTGGAGAAACGGTCAAAGTCGAAGACCTGCAGCACCAGGATCTTCCCCCCCCAGCTCGTTATAGGGGATCTGGACGGAGAGGAGAGGACACGAGGACATGAGGACATGAGGACGTGAGGACGCGAGGACGCGAGGACACGAGGACACGAGGACGCGAGGACACGAGGACACGAGGACACGAGGAGACGAGGACACGAGGACGCGAGGACGCGAGGACGCGAGGACGCGAGGACGCGAGGACGCGAGGACGCGAGGACGCGAGGACGCGAGGACGCGAGGACGCGAGGACGCGAGGACGCGAGGACGCGAGGACGCGAGGACGCGAGGACGCGAGGACGCGAGGACGCGAGGACGCGAGGACGCGAGGACGCGAGGACGCGAGGACGCGAGGACGCGAGGACGCGAGGACGCGAGGACACGAGGACACGAGGACACGAGGACACGAGGACACGAGGACACGAGGACACGAGGACGCGAGGACATGAGGCCCTGGATCCAGCTGGCAGACTGGCGCTCTTCAGCAGGGGTACAACAGGAAAGTAGCTCTCCTGGAGCTCATATCGCCAGTACCAAAAAGTGGTCTTTTTTATACATAACTATCAGGTTTTCTGAGTGCAATCCTTGACGTAAGATACATGTCTGTCTGTTGCACAAAACTGCAATGCAACATACAGTACCAGTCAACAGGACACACGGAGCAAGCGAAGCCACGATGGCTGGAGGAAAACCGACTCAGATACCTTAAAGATGAAGGTCTCGTTGAAAACTGGACACAGGTTCTTGCGCTGGACTTTAGTCTCGTACTTCTTCTTCTTGTCTGGCAGCAGGTAGACTTTGACGTAGGGGTCCGAGGTCCCTCCCATGTCCATGGCAGCCAGGTCCTGAGCCTGGAGGATACCTACTATGAGCTGGAGAGGGGACGAGAGAGGTAGGCGGAGAGAGGGAGGGAGGGGGAGAGAGGGAGGGACGAGAAAGGTAGGCGGAGAGAGGGAGGGAGGGGGAGAGAGGGAGGGACGAGAAGGTAGGCGGAGAGAGGGAGTGGGAGAGATGTAGGGACGTAGAGAGGTCGTTCGCATCTCGATGTATGATTCTGAGGGTAGGGGTATGCGTGTGTCGTATGAATTTTATGCTCTTTCGTTTCTTCTGGTTCTTCTTCTTTTTGTCTGTCTCTTTCTTAGTTTTTCTCTCTTTCTTTTCTCTCTTCTCTCTTTTCTTTTTCTCTCTTTCTTTCTCCTCTTCTCTCTTTTCTTTTTCTCTCTTTCTTTCTCTCTCTTTTCTCTATTTTCCCTCGCTCATATCTTTGTTCTTCTACCTCCCACTTAGATGTGTGATTGCTGTGAGTTAGACAGATAGGGTATATGGTACTGTCGTGAATGGTATCACACCACCTAGTAATGGTCTGATTTCCTCTGTACGTCTGCCGATAAAACCAGAGAACGGTGAGAAAGAGGAGAGGACCGTCATGTGACAGGAACTGACCTGGGCGTCTGTGAAGTTGTAGTCCAGGGAGAACTCCAGTTTCCCCAGCTTCTCCTGCTCCTTCTCCTCTCCTTCTCCCTCCTTCTTCTCATCACCCTCCTGCATTCCACACAGAACATGAGCATTTCTGCCTGCTTCTCTGTTCTTGTCTATTAACGTGCTGAATCCTCGTCCTACCTTCTCTCCCCCCTCTCCTTCTCCCTCCTTGTCTCCCCTCCTCCGTCTGCCTCCCTTCCTCTCCCGGGTCTTCTTCGGTTTCTTCTTCTTGCCGAAGCATTTCTTGAAGAAGCAGAAGATGCAGCAGCTGACCAGCGCCAGCACCAGAACCACGATGGCCCCCACGGCCCACATGGGCACTGGGGGGAGGAGACCACACAGTCACATCCTGAGAAGGGGATTTGAACCGGCAACCTCATGCTTTACAGGACAATGTTCCACCTCCCTCCCTTTTCTCTCCAAATGTCAATTTTGGTATTTTGAAACTCCCACAATGCTTTGAGGGAGATTTGTACAAAACCTCAATCCAATCAAATCCTTTAGTTGTCACTCAAACATATACACAAGTGACAAAGTGGGAGAAAGTCTTGGTTGCAGTTCCAAGCAGTACAACAATAACACAATGTGTACACCTATTAAAGACATTATACTGTATACACAAAAAAGACTGTATACAATAAAATACACTATACCCCCTCCTCTGCCCTTGTAAAAGAGATAAATATAAAGTGTCGTACATTGAGACATCATGAAACATCTGCAGTACTTTATCCTGTCTCAGACTGTGCCCAGTATGTCTCAAACGCCCAGAGCTACTTACAAGGCAGTCGGCCCAGTTCAGTATCTCTCAAACGCCCAGAGCTACTTACAAGGCAGTCTGCCCAGTTCATTCATGAACTTATCCTTCATGTGGTCGTAGTCGTGGCCGGGGGGGTGGTGTTCTGGAGGGGGGGTGGTGTTCTGGAGGGTGGTGGTGTTCTGGAGGGTGGTGGTGGACTTCTGGTGCTTCTGATTCGTGTGCTTCTGCTTCCTGTGTTTCTGGTTCTGCATGCTTCACAGCACGGCGAGCCCGGAACACACTGGCCACCCTCATGTCCGCTGAGGGGCAGGGGGGCAGAGGAGCGAACACGGGACCGTTTAGATACTCACAGCAGGGGCCCCCCCCTCTTACACACTTACTGCGACACACGTCGAGTGGAGTGTCTCTCTGGAACATCATTATTGATTAGAGCAAGTCGCTTATAGGTTCTAGCGTCAATCATTGTTGGGGTGTGTTGACTAGATTCTGGAAACTTCAGTCAGAAACATGATTAATATCATTGTAAATTCACCCCCCCCCAACCTCCCTTCACTCTCCACCACCCCCCCCCCAGTCTGAAGTAGCGTAGAGAGGTGGAGGAGAGAGAGATGGAGAGGGACAGATGAAGGAGGGAGAGATGGAGGAGGGAGAGAGGGAGGAGAGATGGAGGAGAGAGAGATGGAGGAGGGAGAGGAGGAGGGAGATGGAGGAGGGGAGAGATGGAGGAGAGAGAGATGGAGGAGAGAGAGATGAGAGGAGAGAGAGAGGATGGAGGAGAGAGAGATGGAGGAGGGAGAGATGGAGAGGGAGAGATGGAGGAGAGAGAGATGGAGGGGGGAGAGATGGAGGAGGGAGAGATGGAGGAGGGAGAGATGGAGGAGAGAGAGATGGAGAGAGAGATGGAGGAGTGAGATTGAGGAGAGAGAGATGCCCAGTGCTGCATAATCCATAAATATGTGTGAGCATCACCTCTGAATCCAGAGCTTCACAAGTACCAGAACATCTCTGAGCCAGATGCTCATCCAGGCTGACCCTAATCCCTCTGTTACTATAGCATCTCATCTCATAACCCCCACCCCATCATGGCCGCCCCCAGCCCACTCTCATCCCCCAACATGTAACTGGATTATCTACAATATTAATCCACGTTCCCAGACCAGCCAAGCTTAAGGGAGGGGGGATTTACCCGCCCACCCACCCAGCCCTGCCAAGCCCCTGTCCCAGCCTCCTAGCCCCTGTCCCAGCCCCTTACCCAGCCTCCTAGCCCCTGTCCCAGCCTCCTAGCCCCTGTCCCAGCCTCCTAGCCCCTGTCCCAGCCTCCTAGCCCCTTACCCAGCCTCCTAGCCCCTTACCCAGCCTCCTAGCCCCTGTCCCAGCCTCCTAGCCCCTTACCCAGCCTCCTAGCCCCTGTCCTAGCCTCCTAGCCCCTTACCCAGCCTCCTAGCCCCTTACCCAGCCTCCTAGCCCCTGTCCCAGCCTCCTAGCCCCTTACCCAGCCTCCTAGCCCCTGTCCCAGCCTCCTAGCCCCTGTCCCAGCCTCCTAGCCCCTTACCCAGCCCTGCCAAGCCCCTGTCCCAGCCTCCTAGCCCCTGTCCCAGCCTCCTAGCCCCTGTCCCAGCCTCTGTCCCAGCCTACTTGCCCCTTACCCAGCCTCCTAGCCCCTGCCCCAGCCTCCTAGCCCCTGCCTCCTAGCCCCTTACCCAGCCTCCTAGCCCCTCTCCTAGCCTCCTAGCCCCTTACCCAGCCTCCTAGCCCCTGTCCCAGCCTCCAAGCCCCTGTCCCACCCTCTCCCAGCCTCCTATGGCTTTGATTGTGTGGTTCTAAAACAGCCACTCACACCAGTGTTTCATCAAATGTGACTTTTTGGGAGGATTACAGAAGGACCTGGATCGTGTCCAGGTGTACAACATGTGTCGCTTCCTGCATGGCTGAGTGACAGGTGATGACCCATTGTTTCCATGGTTACCTTTCAGCTTAAAGAGTTTTGCATGTTTTACACGCAAACGTTTAAATGACTGTTGCTTTTTGCGTACCGTAAACAATAATTGTTACGTACAAAATCAAACGACCATCTCTCGTTTACCTCCCAACACAGAGCTTCACTTTGCAACAGCAGCACAAATGACCTAAACCATTTAGAGCCACTGATTATTGACTAGTCTCATTTTGGACACAACAACAACAAACAAGTGAACTACGTTCATTCAGACATACATTATGGCACTATGGAATGTAGCCACTCACCTGATGATGTACAATTCTCCTCTATTAGAAAATAAGTTTGAACAACTTTTGTATCCAAATATGCGAGTGTTTCTGCGGCCCTGTAGAGCCCTCACACGGACATCTCCACGCTCGTGTATTCCAGCGACTGATGCGGTCTCTCATCCCTCAGATAAATCACTGTCACTAAAGCAGCGCTCGCTCTTAATCCCCATGCCTCCTCCTCCTCTTCCATCCATGAGTTGGTCAACAACACATCTGTTGCTTTATGTTCAACAGGGACGTACTGTTACAGCCCGGACACAATACGGCTCCTTAACTTTGCTACGGAACTCAAGCCAACTGACATGACCATGCTCCTTGTTTAAATGAGGAAGTTGCTGTCTGTTGATTGATAAAATGTGCGGGAATGTTTCACCTGGGGGAGAGTATGTAGCAGAACAGAGATTGAAGTGCTTCCCTCCCTAATCCCTGTGGCGTAGCTATTTCTGTTGTCAATCACCAATCTATCCGCTGCTCTCATGGAGAATGTTCTCTGTGGTCTTTCGCGGCCGGGTTGTGAGCTGAGCGGCCCCCTAGTGGCCTAACAGTAACCATGCAGCCATTTGGATATTAAACCCACGGCTTTGGTTGTTGTGCATTGGATCCCCTCATCGCTTTGAGACCCCTCTTAACTTCTCAGGCTCTTAAATATTGGGCAGTCTGAGATGAAATCTGATTTACAAACATTCTTAAATAATTGCACACTATTTGAAAAACGTAGGTACATTTTTTTTTCGTTGAAAGTAGCCTATTTTTTAAATAATATTTCAATTATGAGTTTAGGCTCTATTTTAAGTGTTAATGTTGGCAGGTATCTTAACTACCGGTTTTATGATTCTGCCTGCCAACAGATCAGTTGGAATCGGCCGTCCAACCTCCCCCATCAACATGTCTGTCAACAACTGACATTTTGTCTAGTCATCTGGCAATAACAGCCTATCGTACTTAACGGAACCCATGACAGTGCAGTTTTAGCAGGTCTCAACTCGTTCTTCCTCTGGTAAGAACAAGCCAGATGTAAACGGCTTCTGCAGCGCATGGCGGGAAGCTCGTGGTAATAAGCACGCGCCATGGTTACTCAGCACTTTTCTGTCCCGACGTTCTAACTCGTCTGTACATAAAGAACATGTAGCATAGATAAGAGATTATGGTAACGGCAGTCTGCATTTACTGGCTTGAAAGGTCGCCTTGTGGACCTACGCAACTTCTAAACGTAGACTTTGTCAACACATAAATGTTCACCTTGCATGGCTGGTAGCTGAGATGTGGTAACTTTGCCGTGTCGCTAGCAAATGTACATTTATAGCCTACTTTCTAAATGCCCTATTTTTTAATGCCGTTTTGGATCAGAGCGTCTGCTAAAGTAATACATGCACCTTTTCAGCATTATGCAGAAACACTATGGTGTAAACATCACACAAAGCCATCAATATCATCTTAATTTTTTATTAAATTGGACTTTGTTTACATTGATCTGAAATCCTTAAAATGTACCCATTTTGAATTTAGAATAGTGAGCATGAGGATGACGGCACAGGAGAGGTTTGAAGGTGGAATGCAGAGTACAACATAGCATATACTGCTGGAATGCTTGTTCATTAGAGAAACATTGGAACAACGATGTTTCAGCACCACTGGTAAACAGGATATTGTAGAGGTATCTAGGTATAGTTTTGCTTGACATGAGGTATGGGGTTATTGCTAATAGACTGACCTGGGTGTGTCACTGCTGAGATGTGAGCACAGGAGGAAAGGAGGCAAGAGGGACGGGGGGTGAAGAGGAGGGGAGATGTGAGGAGGTGTGGGGTGTGAAAAGAGGAGAGAGGTGAGGGAGGAGGTGTGGGGTGAGGAGGAGGGGAGAGGTGAGGGAGGAGGTGTGGGGTGAGGAGGAGGGGAGATGTGAGGGAGGATGTGTGGGGTGAGGAGGAGGGGAGATGTGAGGGATGAGGTGTGGGGTGAGAGAGGAGAGAGGTGAGGAGGAGGGGAGATGAGGGGTGAGAGGAGAGGGGGGTTCTCTCTGGCACAACTCCCCAGGTCCTCTGAGCCAGGTGATCCTCACAGAGTGTGCTTGTCAAACAGGTACTCTCCCATGGCTCCGTGGGTCTGAGAGGAGACCAGTCGGCCCAGGCTGCCAGAGTAGTCTCCCAGCTGCTTCAACGTCTTGTGGCTGTCGTCCAGGAAGTGCTGCTCCAGGAAGTCACACAGCTGAGGAGAGGAGAGAGGAGGTGTGAGGTGAGGAGAGAGGTGTGAGGTGAGGAGAGGAGAGAGGAGGTGTGGGGTGAGGAGAGAGGTGAGCTGTGAGAGCCAGGTCTCGCAGAGCAGCATTTCACTCAACACATCACAGACCTCCAAAGTGCACGGCCACGCGTTCATTTTACATACATGTCAACAAAAATAACCTGGCTTTAACATCAGAACAGTCACCCGGTACAATAATAACTATTATAATAATGACAGAAAGGTAAACTAGGATTCTGCAAGCTGAGGGGGCGGTGACGTACGTGAGGGTCGGTGTGTGGGTGTGAGGTGAGGAGAGGAGAGAGGGAGGTGGGGTGAGGTGACGTACGTGAGGTGAGGAGAGAGGTGTGGGGTGAGGTGTGGGGTGAGGTGACGTATGTGAGGGTCGGTGTGTGAGGTGAGGAGAGAGGTGAGGGAGGAGGTGTGAGGGTCGGTGTGTGAGGAGAGGAGAGAGGTGAGGGAGGAGGTGTGGGGGTGAGGTGACGTACGTGAGGGGTCGGTGTGTGAGGAGAGGAGAGGGGTGAGGGAGGAGGTGTGGGGGTGAGGTGACGTACGTGAGGGTCGGTGTGTGAGGAGAGAGGTGAGGGAGGAGGTGTGGGGTGAGGTGACGTACGTGAGGGTCGGTGTGTGTGCCGGCTCGGCTGTGGACCTCCAGGATGGAGGAGTTGAGGGACTTCTGGAAGTCCAGAGAGAAGGAGATCGCATCGAGCCCTCCCTTCCAGTCCTCTCTGCTCGGCTTCTGATAACGATACGAGGGGAGGGAGGGAGGAGGGGGGGAGGGAGGGAGGAGGGGGGGAGGGAGGAGGGGGGGAGGGAGGAGGGGGGGAGGGAGGAGGGAGGGAGGGAGGGAGGAAGGGGGCGAGGGAGGAAGGGGGCGATTAGGAGGAAGACAAAAACACACGGTAAAAGAAAGGTTTCTTTTTTTACAGTTGTGGAACTTAAATTGCGGAACCTCAAAAACAACAACATAAAAATGCTGGACGGTTAAACTCCTTTGGACTCCAGATCAGCACACACACACACAGCCATGGGTTTGGGGATTTAACAACAACAAAAAAATGAAGTTTGAAGGACTTTGAAGGACACTGGAAGAGAGACCGTTGTGTTGACAGCCAGATAAGCCCTGAGGTTTTGGACTTACCGCTACGGTCTGAAGCAGAACGTTTCCCCCCCTGGTGTTCTGGTACTCCAGCAGGGTCTCCGCCTGCTCCCTCTCCTTACCAGAGCGCTCCAGGAAGAAGCTGGAGAAGCTTGGCAAGGCCACATCGTCCCTGTCAAAGTACATCCCCTGAGAGGGAAATGGGACAAAGAACCAACAACATGTGACTACGTGAACGGACTTATGCGTTTCATGAAATTATTTAGATTCATTCGTTAAAACTATCCGCAATTCACAGAGACAATGAGGGCCAGATATAAAAGGTTAGACGTCGTTCTTGAATGTTGTGCCCTTGTTGATTAGGGTATATTACCATGTATATATGTTTATGTATATTACATACAGCGAAAAAGGTTTGTTATTCTAGAACAGAACCATTTAAAAAGGGTAAGTAGTAAGGCCGAGGTCCTACCAGGGCCAGGTAAGTGTATGATGCGCCCAGCTTGGTGTTGATCAATTTGTTGATGTCCGCCTCACATTCCGGGTGGAAGTTCTGTTTCACCAGCGACTGCATCTCTGAAACAGAAAGAAACGTTTTTCATAAATGAGTTTGCCAGAATGATAACAATTTTAGATGTTAATCGGACTGAGCATAAACGACAAGCCCTTTCTACCTGCCAAATGACCAAATACACAGAGCAAAGTGTAATTTAGAACTTTGCGTTGAGTGAAAAAAGACGGTTAAATCACGCTGAACTCTCCATTACCTGTTTCTGCAATTTGAGCAACCGTTCTCTTTATGTAGGCTCTGTGTGTAGCCTGCTGTGTTCGCCGCTAATGTATGTTGGCTCACTGCTCGGAGAACCTCCCTTTATACGCTGCTATCATGTGAGTTTAAGGGAGGTCACACCGTTTAAGTGTGTGTCACAGACAGGTTTTACGGGGCAATGTACCCTTGCCTCACCGCAACGCACCGTCAGGCACATCTACACAGTATACACCACGAGGAAGGTTACAATGTCAAGCACTGAAAATGTGCATCTTTTGCCCAAATGTGGTTAAACAAAAATAATTTAAAAAGCTGCAGTGAATACAGAGGGCTTTTACGTTTATTTCAATCTGCACACGAAACCTTAGTATTTGAATTGCTGACTGGGCAAGTGGAACCGAGTGGTCGAGTCGCTGGCCTTCCACTACTCTGTCGGCAACGAGTAACGCTAGGTTTAGTCAAATCAATACCGTGCAATTAAAACGGCTCTATGCAGATCCAAAGTGTGTAATACATTTAGTTTTAGGTGTGGAACGCTGTTACTACGTCTTCCTACAGCACATAGCCTACTGCCCAAACGTCGTATTCCTAGAAGTCAACATGCAGACACGACATTGATGCGTAAATCTTATTAGCGAGGCGACGTGTTGACTTGAAAATGACTTACTTTACACTGCGCTTCCTTGCAAATGTGTTGGCCGTGCAACAGATAATTCGCTAACTCGCTCGTTAGCCTTTTAACCAACGTGTCGCTTTGTTATTC
>CAEFZP010002608.1:0-20000 GCA_903064625.1 Mallotus villosus
CTTAAAGTAGCTTGGTGGGTGGCAAGGAGAACAATGGAGGCTGAACTTGAATGAACTAAAATGTGTTTGGTCGTCCTCCCTCCTTGTCCGCCAGTTATTGAGCTGCTGTCATAGCCAGTGGCCTGATGTACAGCTGTGTCTGACAGACATCTTTGTCACATCTTTTTTATTTGTTCTGTTTGCACAGTGCGGTGGATATTCCCATTGTGTCGAATTCTAGATATTCTCACATCTCTGAGTTCTTTACCTCACGACTCAGAGTGGATATGTCCGGACAGATCAGTTTCTAGGACAACTTGAGTCGTAAAAAAAAGGAAGTCTTTGCTTCTGATTTCCAGAACATCTTCCGAGCTGTAACCTGCTCTGGTTTCAGCAATTAGAGAATGATAGTGAGGCTCTTGCAGAAGCCAGTAAAGCGAGTAAAGAGAGAGAGAGAAGCAGAGGCTGAGACTCTTGGAGAGAGAGAGAGGAGGAAGGGCGAGAGATGAGAGAGAGAGGAGAGAGAGAGAGAGATAGCATCGAGAGATCGAGAGAGAGAGATGAGAAAGACAGAGGGAGATAAGGAGAGAGAGAGAGCGAGAGAAAGAGCGAGAGAGAGGAGAGAGAGAGAGCAGAGAAGGGGAGGGAGAGAGAAAGCTGAGAAAGAGATAAGAAGAGGGACGAGAGAGATAGCGGTAGAGATAGCGAGAGAGATCGACTAGGATAGAGAGCGATCTGAGAGAGAGAGAGAGATAGAGAGTTTGGAAGGAGCGAGTTGGCGCGGGGCGCCCGCTGTGTTGGCTCAGTGTTCCTGGCACCCTGACAGACTTGTCGTGCAGTGCTCTGAGCTGGGGCTCACATGGATGTCACCCGGGCCTTAATCTCTGGATGTTTTTCGGGATTGTTACCACTTGATTCACCCGTCGTCACAGACAGACTGCAGTATCTGGGGGAACAAGTGAATTGTTGTCTTGGGGGGGATGCTCACTGTGATGTTCTCCTGGAATAACGTGACAGTACATCTGAGTAGTGAATGGAGCTCTGTGTTACGGAGAGCGGAGGTGGGGTCCGTTTGGTACTTTGTAGGGGTTTGATTGGATTTTGTTCGTCTACATTTTCATCATCCTTAAAAAGAATGCTAGCTATGCCAGAGAGAGAGATAAGACAGGAGAGATGAAGAGAGGAGAGGAGTGTCCTGTGAAATGAAAGAGGAACACCGCCAAAGTGTGTGGGACGGGGCAGATGAATGGAACAGCTGAGATCATGGCTTATTCAGACTAAGGACAACTAGTGTGTTGTGTGTGTGTGTGTGTCTGAATGTGTGTGTGTGTGGTGTGTCTGAATGTGTGTGTGTGTGTGTACGTGTGTTGTGTGTCTGAATGTGTGTGTGTGTGTGTGTGAGTGTGTGTGTGTGTGTACGTGTATGTGTGTTGTCTGAATGTGTGGTGGTGTGAGGAGGATGTGGGGTGGGCTCCCCCTACTGTCACAACATCTCTCTGTCCCTGTTGGCGTGAGGACGTGTGAACTCACGAGCGTCACTCCCGTTCTGAGTTATGAGCAGCGAGGAGAACCCTCAGCCACGCCCTCTCATTGATCCCCATTCAGAACCTCTCCCTCCCTGCCTCTCTGCCTCCCTCCCTCCCTGCCTCTCTGCCTCCCTCCCTCCCTCCTCCCTGCCTCTCTGCCTCCCTCCCTCCCTGCCTACTGCCTCCCTCCCTCCCTCCCTGCCTCCCTCCCTTCCTCTCTGCCTCCCTCCCTCCTGCCTCCCTCCCTCCCTCCCTGCCTCCCTCCCTGCCTCTCTGCCTCCCTCCCTCCCTGCCTCCCTGCTCCCGCCTCTCCCCCCTGCCTCTCCCTGCCTGCCTCCCCGCCTCCCTGCTCCCTGCCTCCCTGCCTCTCCCTCCCTGCCGCTCCCTGCCTCCCTGCTCTCCCTCCCTGCCTCTCCCTCACTGCCTCTCCCTCCCTGCTCCCTGCCTCTCCCTCCCTACCTCCCGCCTCCCCTCCCTGCCTCTCCCTCCCTGCCTCCCTCCCTGCTTCTCCCTCCCTGCCTCTCCCTGCCTCCCTGCCTCTCCCCCTGCCTCTCCCTCACTGCCTCCCTCCCTGCCTCTCCTCACTGCCTCCCTCCCTCCCTGCCTCCCCTTCTCTCTCTCTCCTGACACTTCCACAATATCCGTCAGAATACCAAAGCGCTCCAAATCCCCGCGGTGGAAATGACAGCATCTTCAGACCATCTGCAACATGCTGTCTCGCACCCTGCATATTGGACGACTCCCGCGGTGGTCTTTTGGAGTTCGATTTATGTCTCCCTGTGGAGTTTGGGGCTCTTGCGCTGTTCCTCCGCGGGATGTAGATGGATGTGGTGTTGGTCGCCATGGCGTCAGGGACACGACTTTAAATGTGCTCCTGCTGTGGGCCGCGCTGAACTCCAACCCTGAGCTGTGAGAACCAGAGACATGAAAGGTGATGCCTTTTGGAAACGGCCGTGTTCAAATGAGAGAGCGGGAGGTTCGTTTGCCCTCTCATTCCAGCTCTGATGTATGGACGCTCTCTCTCCGAGCTGCTTCCTCGCAATTACAGGGCGCAACCCTCCAAACCAGCCAGCTGAACTCCAGCGAGCAGATGCTGCTTCCCCTGACGCTAGCTTAGCACGTGGCTAACTCTTCTCTATTTACAGCCTATAGTGGGCTTTATCTTTCAAACGTCGATTATCGCTGCGTGAGAGTGTGTGTGTGTGTGTGCGTGGGTGTGCTTGCATGTGAGGTGAGTGCGTGCGTGCTTGTGTATTTCCGGGTGTGCGTATTTGCGCTTGTGTGTGCGTGCGTGCTCGTGTGGGTCCATGTTTTGTGTGTTTGGGAAATTCCTAATTTTAAACACATGCTAGAGACAGCTGGGCCAGTTTCTCTCACAAGTCCTTCAAATGTCTCACTGCAGTCCCAACCGAGGACTCGTTTAGACGATTGTTCGTTGAGAGACGGGCCTGAACCCCAAACAGTGCTAACTGCAGCAGGACTCCTTTCACATCGATGTTTCTCCAGGCTGTATTTGTGCACGAGACACAGAGAGGCTAATTGGAATGGCCCCCAGATGCTTTCTCATTCAGATCACACACACACACACACACATGCACTGCACACACACACACATGCACTGCACACACACACATCCATGCACACACGCACACACACAGTTGAGGCAGTTTGTGGGTTGTTTTTTTTCCCCTTTTCTACCCTCACACCTTTTGAAAAGTTCGGTGTCTTTCCCTTCATTCACCTCACCTTTTCAAGCCAAACAAAACGCTTGTAAACCTTGAGTCCCAGCAGGGAGTGGAATGCCTTAAAGGCTTACCCAAGGTTTAGTCCTTTCTGACAGCTGGTCCCCTGTGTTTGACAGCTCCTCAGGCTTCACCGCCCAGTCACGCTGTGGTGGTCCCAGCCAGTCCCATACAATCCACCCCCACATCCCATCCACCCCCATCCACCCCCATCCACCCCCCACCCACCCCACAGACCGCGCTGAGAGGAGCAGGAGAGGGAGGGGGAGGGTTGACGGAGGTGAGAAGAGGAGAGGGAGAGGGAGAGGGAGAGGAGAGGGAGGGGGAGAAGGAGAGGTACAGTAGCAGGAGAGGGAGAGATAGCATGAGATGGAGGGGGAGAGGGAGCAGGAGAGGGAGAGAAAGCAGGAGAGAGAGGGGGAGGGGGAGACGAACAGAAACGGGGGGCACACTTAGGTCTTGGCAGACAATCCGTACTCTGTCAGGAGGGGTGTGTGTGTGCTGAAGCAAGGGGGAGGGGAGGACCCTGTCGGGAAAAACAAAGTTGGTTGTAGGGTCAAGGCCAGTAAGCTGTCATACCTGGCTCTGTGTTGCATTGTCAGGCCTTGTTGATGCTAGTCCTCTGAGTGCTCGGAATGCTTCTCGCACCGTCTTCCGTGGTGTTTGGTGTTTCATCCTGGAATCCCACGTCCTAGATGTGGGCGTGTACTCTACCTCAAGGGCCTAGTTCTTCTTCTTCTTCATGTGTCCAACACATTCGTATCCAAGGATGTGTTTGCGGTTTGTTTTAGTACATTCATTTTCAAATATCGCTCAGGATTCATTGCTAACAGTGTTACTAAAGGGACTGGGAGTGTCGAGTCGTGCGTCATGTTCTGATAATCTTGTTTGCTTCACGTGCTCTAGGCCAGTTAACACCTGCCTGTCAGGGTGAATAACCTTTATACTCAATCATTGGTCTTTAACATGAGTTACACTACACCCAGGCACACTGGCCCTTCCAAATCATTTGCATGTGTGTGTGTGTTTACCTGTGTGTGTGTGTGTGTGTGTGTGTGTGTGTGTGTGTGTTCGTGCCTGAGCGGCTGAATGTGTTTATGCCTGAGTGAGTGTATGCGTGTGTGTGCATGTGTGTGTGTGTGTGTGTGTATATGTTATGGGACAGACCGGCGCAGGTCTTCACCCCAGGTCAGCTCTTAGCTCAGAGCATTATGTTGAGGCACACACACGGCATCCTGCACTCAAATCCCTGCAGACAACATGGACTGAGAAACACTCGATCGCGTAACCAGGGAGACGTAAGGGATGTTTTCTACAGTGTGTAACCGAGCTCCGTTCAACAGGGGGAGTGTACTGCACGTGTGCAGGCTAGAATGGGCAGAAGTCCAACTCAAAACGCAGCTGTGAGATCATACCTCTGGAAATACTTGGAGTCCCCCTGATTGAACGAACACATGTAACTCAAACACGAGCGGAACCGGCCGAAAGGTCTCGAAGCGTCCCCCGTCCGAGCCCCGAGTGTGGGGGGCGCGGTGTCCCGAGGCGTCCTCCGTCTGAGTGTGCGGCCGACTGCTTCCGATGTCGGGGGCTGTAATAAGCCGTGTTCCTCTCTTATCGGAGCTCTAGGGTTACCCTTATCGCCGTGCCAACGCTCCCCGCGCCTGTGCGCCCCCCCGGACCGGCGTCTGCGCTCCCAGACAGACGCCGTCTTGTCCCCGCATTCTTTCGAGGAAAAGGACCCTCCGCTATCTCTGCCCCGTGTAGGAAGGGGTTTGGTTACACACACACACGGTGGAATCGGGGATTCTTTCAGCGCGTCGGGAGAAGCCCTGTTATAGCGCGTTGGCAAGGGGCTGGCGCCGTGTGGCAGGAATGGAGAGAGCGTCCCTCGGCTTAAACTCTCAGTGGAATCAGATCGACAGAGTCCATGTGAGAGGGTTTGATATCGATGCGAGTGTGTGACATGCCGCAGAGCCTGCCGTAAACTCTTAATGAGGTGGTCTGAGATCGTCTGAGATGAGTCTCATGGACCGTTTTTGGTTTCCATGTTTTTCCGATGAAAGGCCTTCACCTTCTCACCGTGAGGCTTAGAGTGCTCGCTTTTAATCTCCTGCTGTCCGCAAGGGAGGAGGGCATGAGGGAGGAGGGCATGAGGGAGGAGGGCGTGAGGGGGGAGGGCATGAGAGGGGGGAGGGCGTGAGGGAGGAGGGCATGAGGGGGGAGGGCATGTGACACCAGCGCTGGAGGAATTTAACAGGACCTGGTTTCCTTCATTCAGACCAAAGCCTGAGAGCATTTGAACATTTTATTATCTGCCCCAGCGGTCAATCCGTGATGTAATAAAAGCTGACAACGTGGAAGTGTTGCAGTGTGCAGAGCACTCGCTCTGGTTCCTCTCACTGACACTCTAGCTCCGTCGTTTGCCACCCAGACCCCGGACCAGTGCAACTCGACGTGACTCGTACGCTAGGCTAGGCTAGCCTCTTATTCCCACAGCTGGGAAACTTGGAAGCATTCCTTTTGGGTAACTGATAGCAGGATTAGCGTCTCCCCAAAGTTTTCTTTTAAGGTATAGTTTTACGCCTAACCTGAGGATTAGGCAGGGAAGGGGGGGCGACTCTCTCTCACAGCTGTGCTGGTGCTAAATCTGGAGCCCGACTGACTTGGCACTCTGAGGTGTCTTTCAGCCTGTTGAGTTGTACTCACAGGAGGAGTGACACAACACACTCTCAAGCATTGGAGATTGTGTGTGTGTGTGTGTACTGTATACACTGCATGGCTCTGTGTTCATGTGTGTGTGTGTCTCTGTGTGTGTGTTAGGGAGTGTGTGTTAGGGAGTCAGGTGGCTGAGCAGTTAAGGAATTGGGCTAGTAATTGGTTGCTGGTTCGATTCCCGGCTGTGCAAAAAAGACGTTGTGTCCTTGGGCAAGGCACTTCACCTTACTTGCCTCAGGGAGAATGTCCCTGTACTTACTGTAAGTCGCTCTGGATAAGAGCGTCTGCTAAATTACTAAATGTGTGTGTGTGTGTGTATCCCAGTACTGCAGACATGGCTCTGTGTTCATGTGTGTGTGTGTGTGTCTCTGTGTGTGTGTGTGTGTGTGTATTCCAGTACTGCAGACATGGGATGTGTGTGAACAAGGAGCTGTGTTCATGTGTGTGTGTGTGTGTGTGTGTGTGTATCCCAGTACTGCAGACATGGCTCTGTGTTCATGTCTCTGTGTGTGTGTGTGTGTGTGTATCCCAGTACTGCAGACATGGCTCTTTGTTCATGTGTGTGTATGTGTCTCTGTGTGTGTGTGTATCCCAGTACTGCAGACACGGGATGTGTGTGAACAAGGAGCTTGACCTGCGTCCGGTCCACGGGGAGTGGGGCACCTGGGGGCTCTACAGCGTGTGCTCCAGGACCTGCGGAGGGGGCACCAGGAGCACCTTCCGGGAGTGCAACAAGCCTGTGTAAGAAACACCTGTCGGAAACACCGTGTTTGGATGACCAAGAGGATCATGTGTTCATTTAAATCATATAAGGGAATAGTTATTGGGATATTATCATTATTCATAATCCAAACAATAATCATATTAGAGTGTTTATTTATTTAGCTGATGCTTTAATCCAAGTGATGGGGGCGTTGGCGTGTGGGGCAAGTTTTTGCAAAGTTTGCTGGTTCAGTATTTGAGGATATTTTTTTGGACATGTTTCTATAGAATACTGGAAACACAGTAAGGCACATTTCATATTTGTTTTTGCTTTTTTGTGGCAAAGTTTTCATTACATACAAATAGTTCCCTTTTTTACAGCAGTCAATCTGCTCTTAAAATCCAATCCAATGATAGAGTGATTTCACCTGGTTAGAATTAGTTCACACTTTCCGCTGTGCTGATGATATGACTTACTGAAATATGTTAGCAGTCACTTTATGCCAAGGCCCAGCAAGCTTTGCAAACACAAAATATACGTTGCTCTCAATTCTTTTGGCCACGGCTGTACTGTTGAGCTATACCCATCTGCTTCAAATCTGACACCAGTCATAACAAGCTGGAGTCCAAACAAACAACAACAGCTTCTTGGGCATAGGTCTGTCCCAGTAAACATGGGCAACAGTCAAAACGACGCAATACCCTTTGAAAGTGCAAGTATATACATTATACAGTATATGTATAACATAGTTATGTGTACGTTAAGGTAAGTGATCCTAGGAAACGTGGGGAGTTAGGTGGCTGAGCGGTTAGGGAATTGGGCTAGTAATCTGAAGGTCACCATTCGATTCCCAGCCGTGCGAAATTACGTTGTGTCCTTGGGCAAGGCAATTCACCCTACTTGCCTCGGGGAGAATGTCCCTGTACTTAATGTAAGTCGCTCTGGATAAGATCGTCTGCTAAATGACTAAATGTAAATGTAAAAATGTTCTAATAAACTTCTTGTGTCTCAGGCCCAGAAACGGAGGGAAGTTCTGCGTGGGGCGCAGGATGAAGTTTAAGTCGTGTGTAATACCGAGCCCTGCCCCCGGGGGCAGAGGGACTTCCGGGAGGAGCAGTGCTCTCAGTTCGACGGCAAACACTTCAACATCAACGGTCTACCTCCCACTGTGCGCTGGGTACCAAAGTACAGCGGGAGTGAGTAACCCATTTCACGGAACACGACTGTGCGGGGACTGTGCCGAGCTGTGCCGGGCTGTGCTGGGCTGTGTTGGGCTGTGCCGAGCTGTGCCGGGCTGTGCTGGGCTGTGTTGGGCTGTGCCGAGCTGTGCCGGGCTGTGCTGGGCTGTGTTGGGCTGTGCCGAGCTGTGCCGGACTGTGCTGGGCTGTGCTGTGCTGGGCTGTGCCGGACTGTGCCGGGCTGTGCCGGACTGTGCCGGGCTGTGCCGGACTGTGCCGGGCTGTGCCGGACTGTGCTGGGCTGTGCCGGACTGTGCCGGACTGCTCAGATGGCTGAGCGGTTAGGGAGTCGGGCTATTAATCAGAAGGTTGTTGGTTCGATTCCCGGCTGTGCAAAATTACGTTGTGTCCTTGGGCAAGGCACTTCACCCTACTTGCCTCGGGTAGAATGTCCCTGTACTTACTGTAATTCGTTCTGGATAAGAGCGTCTGCTAAATGACTAAATGTAAATGTAATGTAAAATGCTCAGATGCGGCTGCTTTGCCATGTGGCCGTTCCTTGACTCTGACCACTGAAAAAACAGTTTGAACTTTGCACTTCTGATCATGGATCTTCTACTCTACTTTCGATATGCGTTAATTGTAAGGCACTTTGGATAAATGAATTGCCAAATGAATCAAATGGAATGTTAAATATGACCCAATGGATCCCAGCTGGGCTGGACAGTGCAGGTCTGGTTTCACATCTACTGTACCACATCATGGCTGGGCTGGACAGTGCAGGTCTGGTTTCACATCTACTGTACCACATCATGGCTGGGCTGGACAGTGCAGGTCTGGTTTCACATCTACTCGACCACATCATGGCTCCGGTCACCACTGTGTGACATGCCTACATCAACCGCTGTAATCTTCAAATCTCTATTAGTTACCATGACTCTAATCCACCCTCCCTCCTCCCATCCTGTACAGACAGGAAATATCTACAGTTCATTTCTGGCTCGGGAGTTTCAGTCCGTGTCTTTGTTTTATTTCATTGGCAAATGGACAGAATAATCAAGAGTACAGCTGCACTAGTAACTTCCATATGACGTTCCTGGACAGCTCTAAGCTGATGCTGCAAGGAGGGATCTCATTGGTTCCTCAAATGGCTCGCTCAGCTGCACCAGATTGCCGTGTGGCTCAGGAGGTCAGACTCTGAAGCTGAGGTGCTTTTGAAGAATTAACTGTGAGAGATCCTAATTCATGTTATACAAGCAGGCCCAGTTCACCAGCCAATAAACTGTCAGAAAGAATGTGATCCTCCCAAACAACTGAGAATGATTTGGGTCTTTCAGCAAAGAAAACTTCTGGCCAAACCAGGGGATTGAAGAAACATATGTTTGGCAAAAGCGAGAGTCTTTGCCATTTTGTTGTCTGTAAACATTTCCCCTAGCTAATAGGGGAAGCTAATCCACATCTGCCAATGTTGTGGTTGTAAATCTCTAATCGTCGCTGATGATGTCTTCTTCTCCTCTCGGTTCTGATGCAGTTCTGATGAAGGATCGCTGTAAGCTCTTCTGTCGGGTTGCCGGGACGATGGCGTACAATCAGTTGAAGGATCGAGTCATCGACGGCACCCCCTGCAGCCCAGACACTTATGACATCTGCGTCGAAGGCCTCTGCAGGGTACTGGAGCGTCGCTGTTCTCTCTCATGTCAACACTACTGGTCACGCTGACCTGCCCACACTACCTCACACACACTCACACACTACCTCACACACACTCTGATACATCCTTCAACACTACTGGTCACGCTGACCTGCCCACACTACCTCACACACACTCACACACTACCTCACACACACTCTGATACATCCTTCCAGATGGCTGTCTGAGAAGGAAATGAGATTATCAACATCTAAAACCGTGGTCTTGTTGGTTTTGGGATCAGATAAAACTCCATTGGTCATCGTCGGTGTTTGGCTGTCAGGATGACACTCTTTGGCCCCTCATGTCTCACCCGTCTTCATGTGTCCTTCTCCAGCAAGCGGGCTGTGATCACGTGCTGAACTCCAAGGCGAGGCATGACAAGTGTGGGGGTGTGTGGAGGGGACAACTCCTCCTGCAAGACCCAATCTGGGACCTTCAACGACGCTGAGTATGGTGAGTGTGGTCTTCCGAAATATAGAGCTGCTAGTCGACGGAGGTCATCGTCATCGACTCTGACCCCTCGGACGCTTTGGGAAGATGCTGTCATAGTTCCTGGACCCTTGTCCTGTAGCACATTCCCAATAATCCTCAGAATCCTCAGGATAAAGCGTCAGAACGAACTCGATGAACTCTTGTTGTGCTCAAACTAAAACCCCAACTTTATACTCCTGCTTTATGTGGTGTCTCTTTGTGGGCCGACCGGGGGATTGCATCCAGTCCTCCTCCAGTTGAAATAGAAAACACATCAGTATAAACGTCTGTTTAAACCCAACTGCACCAGTTTGTGCCGAATCTCTGTCTTTGTCTGTCTGTACATCTACCTGTCTGTCTGTTTCCCTCTCTGCCTGTCTGTTTCCCTCTCTGCCTGCCTGTCTGTCTGTCTGCCTGTCTGTCTGTCTGCCTGTCTGTCTGTCTGCCTGTCTGTCTGCCGGCCTGTCTGTCTGCCGGCCTCAGAGCCAGGTGCACCAGTCTCTCGGCCTGTCTGTTTCCCTCTCTGCCTGTCTGTCTGTCTGTCTGTCTGTCTGTCTGCCTGTCTGTCTGTATGCCTGTTGCTCTGCCGGCCTCAGAGCCAGGTGTCTTTGTCTGTCTGTCTGCCTGCATGTCTGTCTGTCCATCTGCCTGTCTGTCTGTTTCCCTCTCTTGCCTGCCTGTCTGCCTGCCTGTCTGTCTGTCTGTCTGTCTGTCTGTCTGTCTGTCTGCCTGTCTGTCCATCTGCCTGTCTGTCTGTTTCCCTCTCTGCCTGCCTGTCTGTCTGTCTGTCTGTCTGTCTGCCTGTCTGTCTGTCCATCTGCCTGTCTGTCCATCTGCCTGTCTGTCTGTCTGTCTGTTCCGTCTGTCTGTCTGTCTGTCTGTCTGTCTGTCTGCCTGTCTGTCTGTCCATCTGCCTGTCTGTCCATCTGCCTGTCTGTCTGTCTGTCTGTCTGTCTGTCTGCCTGCATGTCTGTCTGTTTCCCTCTCTGCCTGTCTGCCTGCCTGTCTGCCCATCTGCCTGTCTGTCCATCTGCCTGTCTGTCTGTCTGTCTGTCCGTCTGTCTGTCTGTCTGTCTGTCTGTCTGTCTGTCTGTCTGTCTGCCTGTCTGTCTGTCCATCTGCCTGTCTGCCCATCTGCCTGTCTGTCTGTTTCCCTCTCTGCCTGCCTGTCTGTCTGCCTGCCTGCCTGTCTGTCTGTCTGCCTGTCTGTTTCCCCTCTCTGTCTGCCTGTCTGTCTGTCTGCCTGTTGCTCTGCTGGCCTCAGAGCCAGGTGTTGCCTGTCTCTGGCTCAGCTCTAGATAGATGACGTAAGTCAGACAGAATCCCAGGCAGGGTGGCCCCAGTCCAGGCCAGTGACCCTCACTACACTGCTCCCTCCTCCTCCTCCCCTCTCCATAGCCTCTTCTCTCCCCCACTACTCTCTTCCAGCCTAGCCAGCCCATTGGAGGTCTGCCCAGGTTCAGTTCAGCCATAAACTACCAGTAAACTTCCAGAGAACCAATGAAACAGGAGTTACAGTACATCACTTCAATCAAATATTTGGAAGACTAAGAGGGCTGATATAAGGGGCCCCTGTTTAACATAGGTTTTGTGTGTGACCTTTCACCTTCTCCCTGCTGGGAAATGATTAGGGAACCACTGGTATCTGCAGTAAGCTAAGTTAGCCACTGGTATCTGCAGTAAGCTAAGCTAGCCACTGGTATCTGCAGTAAGCTAAGTTAGCCACTGGTATCTGCAGTAAGCTAAGCTAGCCCACTGGTATCTGCAGTAAAATAAGCTAGCCACTGGTATTTGCAGTAAGCTAAGCTAGCCACTGGTATTTGCAGTAAGCTAAGCTAGCCACTGGTATCTGCAGTAAGCTAAGCTAGCCACTGGTATCTGCAGTAAGCTAAGCTAGTGGCTCGAGCGCTCTCCAAATCGCCTCAGTGGTCTGCTAGTCTTCTCCTCCTCCCACAACTTGTTTGCTCGTTTGCTGCCAGGGAGAAAGCGAAGGCTGTTTCTCCTCAGTGTCCGTGTTTTCTCCACATTCCTCGGTTGCTCTGCGGTCGCGTCCTTTGGGTGCCCGTGGTCTCTGGCGAGGCGGGGGGGGCCCCTGAGGAGAAGACATGGCGTTGTCCGAGGCAGACCTCGTCAGCGGTTGCCGGAGTTCGTCATCTAGCCATGTACTTAAACGCTTATGCTGTCCTGGCTGATCAGAGAAGGCTTAAGTAGGATACGCTACTTTAAACCAATCGCTGGTGTTTCTCTTTCTAAGGTTGAACAGGATAGGTTTCGGGGGTTCAAGCAATTTATTGTTTATCACGTTCAGGAATTTGGGGTATGCTTCAAAAGCTGTGGCTGAAAAACAATGTTTTGGTCAAGGCTTTGTTATGTTGTAAGACTGGGAGCTGCTGTCAGAGAAAGCCAGCCATGTGTCAGTTTGTCTGTGTGTCTGTGTGTGTGTGTGTGTCTGTGTGTGTGTGTGTCTGTCTGTCTGTCTGTCTGTGTGTCAGTGTGGTGTGTGTGTGTGTGGTGTGTGTGTGTGTGTGTGTGTGTGTGTGTGTCTGTGTGTGTGTCTGTGTGTCTGTGTGTGTGTGTGCGTGTCTGTCTGTCTGTGTGTCTGTGTGTGTCTGTCTGTGTGTGTGTGTGTCTGTCTGTGTGTCAGTGGTGTGTGTCTGTCTGTCTGTGTGTCTGTGTGTGTGTGTGTGTGTCTGTCTGTGTGTGTGTGTGTCTGTCTGTGTGTCAGTGTGTGTGTCTGTCTGTCTGTGTGTCAGTGTGTGTGTCTGTGTGTCTGTGTGTGTGTGTGTGTGTGTGTGTGTGTCTGTCTGTGTGTCAGTGTGTGTGTGTTTATAGTGATTATACTCATACATTCTCATTGTTAACAACAGCCTCCTCATATTCACTGTTGACTGACCTCATCATCTTGTTTATGGGTAGTGTAGAACACGATCGTAGCCTTTTCGCACATAATGGTACTTGATAGTGTGTGTATTAAGCTGCTAATAGGCCGATGTGAAAAGACTTTGCCTTACCAGTGCTGCCCCCGAGTGGTCCGTCAGATCAACTCTAAACCCTTTTCAACAGAAACTATTTTCCCTCTTTTCATCTTGTGTTTCCTACTTTTCCTTCTTTTTAATCGCCTTTCTTTTTCCAATTTGGGGAGCTCCCAGCTGGACGAGAGGGGACAAAACACGCGGGAGAGGAAAAAGAAGGAGGGGAAGGAGAAGAAGAGGAGAATCGGAAGAGAAGGAGGAACGGAGCAAGCGAGAAAAGAGTGGTGGGGGAGGACAAAAAGCGAAGACGAGAGAGGAGGGGGAAAAGGATGGCCACACTTAAGAGAACCACCAAACAGAGGGAAGAGGTAGGTTAAAAAGACATAAGGAGCGGTGGAGCGAGAAATAGAACAAAGAAGCAGTAAACTCAGCGATTTGGAAAAGAAAACAGAGGCAGGTAAAACAGGGCAAGCGTGCGGGCAACACGGTTGTTTGGGTTGTGAATTTGAATGTTGTTGTAATTTGATTGTTGTGTGGTGTTGTGTAATTAATCGGATTTCACGGACAGGGATCAGGGAAGCGATTCTGCACCGATGGAAACCGTTCTTAGTCCCCTGGCCAAGCGGCTAGAGTGATCCCGCGGATGAAGGACAAGCGCTAAGTTGATTATATGTCCCGAGACTCGACGTGGATTCATCCTCAGGAAAAAAGGGAGAGGGGGATACGAGTGCTTGAGGTTCTATGCCCACGAGCCCTCGGAGGACATTAGGGGAAGAATACTTATGACAGCGCTTACCCCTGCACCTGGGGACTTGAATTGATCACAGGTGTTAAGATACTACCCCGACCGTAGCAAAGGACGAGCCCTGGTGAAGAAGGACCGAATTCACTGGATTCTGAGCAATGCACAGGTGTAATATCGTCGCCTGCCGCGGGCCAGGTACCAGATGCTCTCACCGGGTCCCACCCAACACACCCTCTACCTTCCCCCCGACCCCCCCGCCCCACCCACCCAACACACCCCCACCTCCAACAACCAACACCCCCCCAGCCACATCCCCACCCACCACCCGCAAACACACCCGCCGAACCGTTCCATCATGTTCCCCCTGATAATCTCTCATACCCCCTACAACACCACGTAAGATGTGCTTCAAAAATCCCTAAAATAAATTCGGACCCGGAAAATCCGCCACTGGTCCTTACAGCGCAATCACATACCTTGTCACTCGAACATCTCGCCCCGGACCTCAGTATAAGAGGACCGAATATTAGAGCAGAAACTCTGAATCGATAAGGACTAATCCAACGAGGCAGAGTTGAGGTGGGGGCGAAGCTCCCCGGGAACCGCCGCTAGGCCAGAAGGAAAAACAAGAGTGGGAGAAGACCCTTAGGGGGCTAAAGATTCCCTCCATCACTAGGACCGCCTATTTAATGAGCGTTGCTTCGTCTCGATTACGACGAATGGAACCAATAAACCATCGAACTATAAACGGGCGACCAACACATAACACATTCTCAAATAACAAAGCCAGCATGGGGGGTAGGAAGTATAGCAAATCGAGGTGTTCCCTCTTCTCTCCCTCCTCGCTTTCTGACTATCTCCTATTCATACTACATTGCACTCCTGCACCTGTTTATCTCATCCCCCCCCCTATTGCCCTCTCCCGCCACTCTTAACGAAAACCGCAACCGCCACCAGCTAAGCTAGACGAAGCACAGACTAATCCTAAAATCAACATTGTCCATGTCCTCAACATTGTTCCTAATGGTTCCCTAGTTAACACACTACCTCAACTCCTTCTCGCAAGGCTTACAAAGTTGCACGCCGGGCCTACAAGGAGGGGATCGCAATTAAAATGGATAAGAGTTTATGGAGAGACGTTGAGTAATACGTGGGTGCGCCGAATTGTAATAGATTTTGGATATATACTGAGCCTAATATCGTGATCGTACGCGAAAAAAGTCTATAGAAAATCGGGGCTGAGCCTAAGATTGTAAGGAAAAAAAGAATTGCAAGAAAAAAAAGTAAAGAGAAAGAAAGAAAAAAAAGCAAAGAAAGAAAGAAAGAAAAGAAATAGAATATAAACAGAAAAGAAAAACCAAAAGAAAGAAAGAAAGAACACAGGAAATGAAATTGGAAAGAACGAAAAGACAGAAAGAAGAAAGAAAGAACGAAACAAGACAGAAGAAAGAAAATGAAAGAAAGAAAGAGAGAGAAAGAGGAGAGGACAAAAGGAAAAAAGGAAAGAGAGAGAAAAACAGAGAAAGACAGCAAACTAAGAGAGAAGAGGAGAAAGAGAGAGCAAAAAAAAAGAACAAAAGGACGAGAGAGAAAAAAAGCAAAAAGGAGGAAAGAGAGAGAACAAAAAAGAAACAGAAAGAAAAGGAAAGAAAGAAATACCGAAAGAAAGAAGAGAGCGAAAAGAGAGAAGAGACGGAAAAAAACGAGCAAAAAGAGAGAAACGAGAGAGAAAGAGAGAGAAAGGAAAAGAAAGAAAAGCGAGAGAAAGAGAGAGCAAGAGAAAGAAAGAAAGAAGAGAGAGAAAGCAGAGAGAGCGAGACCTCCCGACTAAAGAGCGAAACTCCATAAAGCCACACAGAGAGATAGCTAAATAAAACCAATCCCCTATCCCGCCCTATGCTCTCCTCTGAATCAGGTTACAACACTGTGGTTCGTTATCCAGCGGGATCACCAACATGATATCAAACAGGTCAGCTACTCTGGGAAGCCGGGAGGATGACAAATACCTCGGTTAAGTTAGCATGGCGGCGCACATGCGCACTCTGACAAACCACCCTGTGAATGTACCATATTAGAGATGGGAGAGAAGCCCTTAAGTTGTGGGCTCTGGGCAGCCTAGGGTCACTTTGATTATTCTCGGGGTCTTGCAGAGGTCAGGACCTTTCCAGTGACCCTAGGTGTGAGGTGACCCTGCTAATGACGGAGCAGAGGAAGTGAGGCGTGTAATAGACCACCGGTCATTCCTCCCTGTCAGACTGTGTGAGAGGGACGTGTGGCGGGGAGACGATCTGGGTAGGGAGAGCGTGAGAGTGCTGAGTGGGTGAGATGGGAGAGGGAGGCCGGTAGAGGAGGTGGAAGGAGAGGCTGTGGCTAGAGGAGGTGGGGACTGGAGAGAGAGGCGTGCGGGGCAGAGGGAGTGGGGGGAGTGGGTAGCTGGGAGAGAGTGGGGCGTGGGGAGAGTGAGGGGCGGGCTGGAAGGGGTAGAGGATGAGTGGGGCGTGCTGGGTAGAGGAGAGTGGGGCTGGTATAGGAGAGTGGGGGCAGGCTGGTAGAGGAGAGTGGGCGAGTATGAGGAGGAGTGATGGTAGAGGAGGTGCGGCAGGGATGGGGAGAGGAGAGGGGCGTGGGGTGCGCGGGAGAGGAGTGCGTGCTGGGTGGGAGAGGGAGAGGAGTGGGGCGGCGAGTAGAGGATGAGAGGGGTAGGGTAGAGCGGAGAGTAGCTGGGGTAGAGGAGAGTGGGGCGTGGGTAGAGGAGAGATGGGGCTGGTAGAGGAGAGTGGGCGTGCTGGGTAGAGGAGAGTGGGGCATTGGCTGGGAAAGCAAACTAGGTGTCAGAGTCAGAGGAAGATGAATGAGGCTAATTAGAGGCATGTGTAGCCAGTACCACATGGAAGTGGATAGAACCCGGTTGAGGCCAACACTCCACTACAATGTACTGGGTGTGTGCGTGGGGTTCTGTGTGTGTGTGTGTGTGAGTGTATGTATTTGAGTTTGTGTGCTTTTGTGTGTGTGGTTGTTTGTGAGTGTGTGGTTCTGTGTGTGTGTAGCGTGTGTGTGCAAGTGTTGTCTCTAGCTATTTTCTGCAGTACAGGCAAATGTGAGGGAAAACCGTCAGAGCTACCAACCTGTCATTGGAAAGCTCAACTGGCAGCCAAAGGGTTAACTATGACAGGAGTCCTAGGGCCCTATCTTGCAACCAGCTCAATTGACTTTGTATCCGCCTGAGTTCCCCCCACAAAGTTACCTGCGTTAATACTTGCGTTTCAGATCGTGTAAATAGGGCCCCTAGTCTGGTCATGTAAAGACATGAATGTAAACAAAGTTGTACACATTGTTCCAACATGTAATTATTGCATATTTTGAGGGACTACGCATGTGGAAAGAGGTTGTTGTTGGTGTTTAAATCTGTTCTGGACCTCAGAATGTGCATTTGCTGTGTTTATGAACATGCTTGAGTCTGGAGACTGTGGTGTCACTGTGTTTGCGTTGTAAATCAGTCCTAGTCGGTAAGAACAATCACAGGGTCCATTCCTAAACGACTGGAGTCTGAAGCCATGACTGGAGAACCACATGCAACAATAGTTTCACAGAACCATGTGGGACACACTAAATGAATGTTTACATCCTATACAGTCTGCTGCATATTTATGTTGGGGAAACTTGCTCAAAAGTCCTTTGAGAGATATATATTTGTAACTTTTGAACTTCGTCCATCCTTCCAGCTCTATCTGACAGCCAGTCCAACTTCCTGCTGAATGGGAACTTTGTGGTGGCCATGTTCAAAAGGGAAATCACCTTCAAGGGAACCGCCATCGAGTACAGCGGCTCAGACACCACAGAGGAGCGTATCAACTGTACTGAACGCATCGAGGAGGAGCTCATTCTACAGGCAAGGATGCTTTCTCACTTCTACATTTCCCTCTCTCTTTATATTTCTCTCTCTCTCTTTATATCTCTCCTTGCCCTCTATCTGTCTCTCTTTGCTCTCCTTTTCTGTCCATCTCTCTCTGTCTGTCTGTCTGTCTGTCTGTCTGTCTGTCTGTCTGTCTGTCTGTCTTGTTGTCTGTCTGTCTGTCTGTCTGTCTGTCTGTCTGTCTGTATCTCTCTCTCTCTGTTTCTGTCTCTCCTCTTTCTGTCTTTCATATTCTCATACTACAGGGCAAGGGCTCTGAGACCTCCTCAGCTCTCGCAGGTAAAGGTGAGCGAGAGGAGAGAGAGAGCAGGACGAGAGAGAGAGAGAGCGAGAGAGACGCCGCAGAGCGAGAGAGAGAGAGAGAGAGGAGAGAGAGAGCAGCGAGAGAGAAGAAGAGAGAGAGAGAGAGAGAGAGAGAGAGAGAAGCAGAGAGAGCGAGAGAGGAGAGAGAGCGAGAGCAGAGTACGAGAGAGAGAGAGAGAGAGAGAAGAGAGCGGGAGGGAGGGAGAGGACAGAGAGAGGGAGAGAGAGAGAGAGAAGAGAGAAGAGAGCGAGAGAGAGAGAGAGCAGAGAAGAGAGAGAGCGAGCAGATGAGAGGAGACGAGAGAAGAGAGAAGAGAGAGAGCGAGAGAGAGAGCTCTCTAGATGCTAGAGCAAGCATATCCCTCTCTCTCATCTATCATCTCTCTCTCTCTCCTCTATCCCTCTCGATCTCTATCTCTCTCTCTCTCTCTATCTCTCCTCCTCCGAGCATCGCTCTGTACTAACAGCTAACACCCTGAAGTTAATCCCCTCCTCCTCCGCGCAGGTTCTGTGCGTGGGGAACCTGTACAACCCCGACGTACGCTACTCCTTCAACATCCCCATCTTGGAGCACCGTGAGCAGTTTGTGTGGGAGCCTTCAGGGGCCTGGCTGGAGTGCAGCCGCACCTGTCAGGGTGAGGTTCTGGTCCTCCACCACAACACAGCACATTTCCTTCAACACTTCCGGGACCATAACATTATGCTATACACAATCCTTCCCCATGATTGCTGTTTGCTAATGATAATTGGTGTGCTGTCGATGTGTATAAGAACGAGACGTACGATCTTGCATGTAAGGTAGATTTGGAGATCCTTTGGGAGCCTACAGTACTTGCCAAACCTAAACTTCACTCAAAGGGTCAACTAAGAATGTGTATGCAGTACAGCATGAAGTAAGCACAATGGCTGTCTGCACCTAATCTGCTAAATCAGCTACAGCACCATTACCTTAGTCTGTGGAGAGGCCATGCTAAGTCTGCGCTGGCAGGCTGCGAGGGCCCGTCCGCTGCACCTGCCTCTAGACCTCTCTCACACACAGACACACACACACACACACTCACACACACACACCTGCCTCTGGACCTCTCTCACACACACACACACACATACACACACACTCACTCTCACACACACACACACACACACACACCTGCCTCTGGACCTCTCTCACACACACACACACACACACACACACACACACTCACACACACACACACACACACACACCTGCCCCTGGACCTCTCTCTCTCACACACACACACACACACACACCTGCCTCTGGACCTCTCTCACACACACACACACACACACACACTCACACACACACACACACACCTGCCCCTGGACCCACAGCGCTCAAACACGCGGGAACACACACACACATACACTCACAAACACACACATGCAGACTCACACAAACATACGCACACACACACACTCAGCATCACTAGGGTCCTGATGAGGGTGTAATCTCAGGCCCAGTCTCCAGGGTTCAGGGGAGAGCACACACACCTGCCTCTGGACCTCTCTCTCACACACACACACACACACTCACACACACACACACACACATACACACTCAGCATCACTAGGGTCCTGATGAAGGGTGTAATCTCAGGCCCAGTCTCCAGGGTTCAGGGGAGAGCACACACACACACCTGCCTCTGGACCTCTCTCTCACACACACCACACACACACACACTCACACACACACACACTCAGCATCACTAGCAAGGTCCTGATGAAGGGTGTAATCTCAGGCCCAGTCTCCAGGGTTCAGGGGAGAGCACACACACACACCTGCCTCTGGACCTCTCTCTCACACACACACACACACACACACACACACACACACACACACACACACACACATACACACTCAGCATCACTAGCAAGGTCCTGATGAAGGGTGTAATCTCAGGCTCAGTCTCCAGGGTACAGGGCAGAGCAGTTTACAGTATGAGGGGGGAAATCATCAAAAAAAAGAGAAAGTGACATTTTTGCAATTTGAGCCCTGGAGCCAGATGGGGTCTAATTCAAAACCGTGTGTGTAGGTGAGC
>CAEFZP010002608.1:25000-43827 GCA_903064625.1 Mallotus villosus
GAGCTCGCATGTCAAAAAGGAGGCCATTGCCAGGCAGTGTGGTCCTGAGGAATAAAGATCCCTCTCTCAATGCACACACACACACACACACAAACACACACACATAATAAACACACAGAGACACACGCACACTCCCATATACACACCCACTCATACATTCCCCTCAGGAGCCATTCTGCTTTATATTTGTGTGAAGCTTCGGAATGCTGAGTGTCATGGATATGACTGGGATAGTTGTGTGTGTATGATCTGGAGCGTAGTGATTACATTAGATATTCATACTCCAGGGCTGTTTACGCTTCCTTGTGATTAGTCACAGTGTCACCATCTGGGAAGACCTCAACATGAAGTCTTCCTGTTCTCTGGAAGCTGTGCGATGTGTTTGGACTGGAGTCCTTTGAACAAACTGTCCAAACGGCCACTGTACTGTAAGGATGATTATGTGAAAACTGATGTAGTATTCTTTTTTTTCTGTGTTTGGGTGTGTGTGTGTGTTTATGTGTGGGCGTGTGTGTTCCCGCACGCATGTGTCTTTTTATGCATGCCTGTGTGTTCCTGCATGTATGTGTGTGTGTCTGTGTGTGTATCTGTGTATGTATGTGTGTGTGTATGTGTGTGTGTGTGTGGATGTGTGTGTGTGTGTGTGTGTGTGTGTGTGGATGTGTGTGTGTGTGTGTGTGTGCGGATGTGTGTGTGTGGATGTGTGTGTGTGTGTGTGTGTGTGTGTGTGTGTGTGTGGTGTGTGTGTGTGTGTGTGTGTGTGTGTGTGTGTGTGTGTGTGTGTGTGTGTGTGTGTGTGTGTGTGTGTGTGTGGATGTGTGTGTGTGTGTGTGTGTGTGGATGTGTGTGTGTGTGTGTGTGTGCTCAGTGCTCGGTGAGCTGTGGGAAGGGGAAGCGAGATCGCTACGTCAGCTGCAGAGACGCTCAGGGAGTCGTGGCCGACAAGTCTTCCTGTGACCATCTTCCTCGGCCCCCAGAATCCTCAGCGTGCTTCAGCCCCTGTGGCCAGTGGCGCTCCTCCGAGTGGTCTACAGTACGTCCCCTTCCTCTGGCTCATTGCTCATCTGTGTGTGGACCCTCTACAGAGGAGTGGGTATAGCTGAAGGGTAGAGGATGTGACGGCAGACGAAGAGGCGACGGGGTCTAAAGATACAAATAAAAACTGAAATCAAAAACTTCTTATTCGAATCCGGTGTGAGTAACTGCTGTGTTTCCAGTGTTCGGTGTCCTGCGGCGTTGGGAGCGTCACCAGACAGGTGATGTGCAGTAACTACCACCGCCAGGTGGAGGAGTTGTTCTGTGACCAGGACGACAAGCCTACCACGGAGCAGGAGTGTACCGCCGCCCCCTGCCCCTCCGTCTACCAGCAGAGACCCAACGACCAGCCCTATGGCTACCCCCACGACCCTGGACACCACCCTGGCCACAGCAGCTGGAACGTCCCGTCCGCAGACAACCAGTGGAGGACGGGACCCTGGGGAGCAGTATGTCCTCCGTACACTGTTAAACAAAACACAAACAAAACAAACAAAAAAATGCATTGGAAAGTTTATTTCGAGAAAATGTAATTTTCTTTCGAAGGGCTTTCCTTTGACAGCCGTGTAACATTTGGATCTTGGTACTTTTTTTGGGGAGAGTGCACCACCACATTGCAGTTTTATACCACATACTACATTTATACAACACACTGTAAACCTTCCACAGTGGTATAGTGTAGTACATATACTGTATCTGGCTGTGGTCAGTAGCTGCTGAGTCTCACATTAGACGTCTGACTGTGTTCAATCACAGAGAGGGATACTGTTTAATTGGATGCAGAGACATACCTGCTCAAGTTCAAGGTTTCTTTCTGTCCAATCTCCTTCAATGATCCATGTTTTCCATTTCTGGGGGAATCATTTACACAGCACAGCTGGTTTTAGTCTGATTGTGAGCTCGACAGGAATGAGGTGTGTCTGTGTGTGCGTGTTTCCTGTTTGTATCTGTGTGTTTCCTCCTTAACAGACACCCACTAGATTTTATTTACATGATATTCATGTAACAGATGCTTTTATCCAAAGTGAGCTCATGCTAATCGTTTCAGTGCAACAATAATACAATTCTTAAATATTTAATATCTTCTGCTATACCTTATATATGCACTATTTGTACGTTGCTTTGGATAAAAGTGTCTTCTAAAATGCTAATTTAATAAAGCTGACATTCTAATGGAACAAAGCTAAATAACAGTAGTCAACTCAAATGTAAACGCTCTGTGGCCCTGCAGTGCAACACTAACATGTCCCCCTCTATGACCATGCAGTGCAACACACTAACATGTCCCCCTCTGTGGCCCTGCAGTGCAGCACACTAACATGTCCCCCTCTGTGGCCCTGCAGTGCTCCAGTACCTGTGCTGGGGGCAGTGCAACACTAACATGTCCCCCTCTATGACCCTGCAGTGCAACACTAACATGTCCCCCTCTGTGGCCCTGCAGTGCAACACTAACATGTCCCTCTCTATGACCCTGCAGTGCAACACTAACATGTCCCCCTCTGTGGCCCTGCAGTGCAACACACTAACATGTCCCCCTCTGTGACCCTGCAGTGCAACACTAACATGTCCCCCTCTGTGGCCCTGCAGTGCAACACTACACTAACATGTCCCCCTCTGTGACCCTGCAGTGCAACACTAACATGTTCCCCCTCTGTGGCCCTGCAGTGCAACACTAACATGTTCCCCCTCTGTGGCCCTGCAGTGCAACACTAACATATCCCCCTCTATGACCATGCAGTACAACACACTAACATGTCCCCCTCTGTGGCCCTGCAGTGCTCCACCTGTGCTGGGGGCAGTGCAACACTAACATGTCCCTCTGTGTGACCCTGCAGTGCAACACTAACGTGTCCCCCTCTGTGACCCTGCAGTGCAACACTAACATGTCCCCTCTATGACCCTGCAGTGCAACACTAACGTGTTCCCCTCTGTGACCCTGCAGTGCAACACTAACATGTCCCCCTCTATGACCCTGCAGTGCTCCAGTACCTGTGCTGGGGGCTTCCAGAGGCGTGTGGTCGTGTGTCAGGACGCAGAGGGACGCAGCAACAGCTACTGTGACGAGAGGGTCAAACCACCTGAGTCCAAGAGCTGTGACTCAGGACCCTGCCCTCTGTGGAACTACGGCATCTGGGGAGAGGTGAGGAGGACTCCGGGCGCCACTTGAACTCCCTGAGATTGTAGTCAGCGTGCTGCTTGTTTACCTGACATGATTTGAAAGACAATGATATAGGTGAAGGATCATTCATCTTCACGTGTAGTGACAGAAGAAGACATATCAAGTGTACTGTAGAGAGACCCTGTGTGGAGTTAAGTTAATTCCTCCAAAGCCTTTTTCTTTTAAAAAAACATTCTCTCCTCTTTACAGTGCACCCAGACGTGTGGAGGAGGACGGAGGACTCGGCTGGTCCTGTGCCAGCGACCAAACGGCCAGAGACTCATCGACCACAGCTGTGACGTTCTGGACAAGCCCCCAGACATGGCGCAGTGCAACCAGCAACCCTGCCCTGGCAACGTCTCCTGGCAACGCCGCCCATGGAAGCCGGTACGATAGTACTTCCTCATTCCCTCCTTTACTTCCTGTCTCACTGGGGCCCGTCACTGTGAGTAGACATGGAGTGTGCTTATATACAGGGAGTGTACTTCTGGCCGTCCGCGTTCGCTAACTATGTTTTAGCCTATCTGTAAGAAAGTCAATAGAGCGTTAGCATTTATGCTAGCTCCGGCCCACCCATGAGGGGCCTGCAGGGGCATGGTGCTAGTTATGCTGCTCCACTTTTGGGATTCATTAGAAACACATGGATTCCATTTTGAGCTTTGGCTCCACAATTAAATCTATAATTTAGACGGCCGATGTTGTCTAACATCGCCATGTATTCGTAGACGCAAATGAACAACACAAAATATATTTATTTCGAATGTGAAGCATGAAGTAAATGTTTTTTGTGATTGCTGTCTTCAGCCTGTATCCGAAGTACACAAGTGTATATTTGTGTATAAGAGTTCTAATATTATTGCCTCTATCAAACAGCAACAAATGACTGTTAATGTATTCTGTATATGTATCTTTGTACAGTTTGATTACATTTTAGTGGATAGGTTTTATAACTGAATATATTTAATATTTTACTGGTGCTTTTGGTTAGACCTCTCGCTTCTCATACTGAATAATAATACTTTGTAAAGAGGAAAGTATTTTCAAAACTTTTTTCTAGTCTTTTTAAATATTATAAAATCGTTTTAAAATTATAGCTTAAAAGTGAAATGCAGTTCTTAATACTGTGTAGTCTCTATTAGAACATAATCATTGAGTTGCTCCCCGCCCCATACTTCCCATCTTATATCAATGTTAAGTCAAAAACAATGCCAATGAAAGCTACAATCACTAGGATTTAGGACATAGTAATGCCCATGTCGGAGATAGTTTTAATTAAATTGTGAAAATACATAGCTTTACATACTGTAAATCATATAGGAAAACAAGCTATAATGCCTTTGAATGATAATGCTGGAGTATCAGGTGTAGAAACAGGTTACATCTATATATGACTTGATATCTATGATATACTTGAACTTTCCCAGTTACAGTTTCACACAGATGACATACACATTTAAAATACAGGGATATGAGTTTTGGAAAATATTCAACCTCACAATTATAACTTTCAGGGTACTCTCCTTTCACTCTCGTCAGTCTGTGTTGCATTTCACAGCTAATTTCTTAGATGATCATAGTGGCACAAGTGACTGTACCCTTTCGGTTGGCTCTTAGGGCTGACAGTAAGTTACAGTAAGTTGACCAAGTACTGGACTGTAGGCCTATCAATAGGAATCTGCCTTTTGTCTAATGTTGAACTACACTTATTGAAGTTTACATCAAAATACTGGGCAATAATTCACATTAAAGTGACTTTAACTATCATGTAACTATATAATATAATCCTAGTAGTAACCACGTTATAATAATTAATAACTAATTGTAATGGAGGTACACTTCATTATTTTATTATTATTAATTTTGATATTGTTATTATAGAAGTGAAACTCGGAATGGGAAGATTGGGATTATCAGGGCTAAGTGAATATTTATATTTAGCTAGTTTTGGTGACACAACCTGTCCCTTCATCGACTTAGCTTTTACACACCTGCCCTAAACTGGCCCATCTTACACTTTTGTAATAACCTATACTGCTAACAATTAGTGCTACACTTTACAAATTGCATAGCAGTTCTTATGTAACTACAATGTTACTCCTATAAGTATTGCTATGTAGTTACATGTTAGTTATCATAACCTTGATATCAAATGTTGCCAAATGCTGTTTTTTAGAAGGACTTCATTACCAACATCAATCTGTCCATATTTATGAAGTGAACAAGAGACCCTGCTGTACATGCAGTAGTTACATTAGTAGACATATTTCCAGGTCAAATACTGAAACGTTAGTTAGAACTTGTGTCAAAGTGAGTAAAGTTGATCATAATGCACAACAATAGCAATGCAGTTTTTACATCTGCAGCTTCTAAATGACTTGGTAAAAAATCACTTACCAACTGACACACTTAAATACCTCTTTCTTATAATATCGTAGTCATTTGTTGCTGTTTCACTATTCTCCTGGGCCAGTTTTTCTATTTTCTGAAGGATTCTTTTTTTTTGTTCTTTTTTTTTGGGGTTGAATTTATTTATTTGTTTACAGTAGTTAATTCATTGTTGCAGCTTTAATGTTTTCCATTCAGATCATGTAACACTTTGCTTGAATTATTAGTCAGTACCTACACAACAGCAGTCTCAAAGAGGACATATTAACGATTACTTCACAGCACTTTGCACACTTTACGGCTAACCAACCACACAGTACAACATCACACTTTACTGTAATCCCCCATCACTCGATGTTACACCAGTAGGTTCTACAGGAAGTCATGTCTAACTTGCCACAGTGCCATGAAGGCTTTCTGACTCATGATCCAAGCAAAGCGTCACAATATCGAAAGGTTCTGTATGTTATGACCGTCGCCTCTCATCCTCCGAGGTCTCTCTGGGATCGTTTTCATTCCTCTCACTGTGTCTCTGTTTGTCTGGAGACATTCACTCCATCCAAGACTCTCCATCCTCGCCAGGTATCCTCGTGCCTCCCTCCTTTAACTCGAAGGTGCTCAGTGATGTTGTCATGCCAACAGGGTGACACCATTTTATACTTGTTGTTGTTCATATGTTGTTCCTCTATTTTTTATTTATTTCATCCACATGCAAAAAATACATAAACATGTTGATTTAGCTTTGCTCTCTGTAAAGAATATTAAAGAAACGTAACGGTTGTGACATTTGTGTTGTTTTTCAATGTTTCAGGCTGTGGTACATGGCAAGGATTGATAACTAAACGTTTGTTATTTTTCTAAACCTAAAACACATCATTATAGGATGCCAAATTATTAAAGCTATCAGGGAAATAAAATCAGAGAGCCATATCATTAGAAAATCATGTGTTTATCATCACATTTAAATAATGTCTGGTCTTGGTAAAAAAGAAAAACATGAATAACTTGAGTAACTAACATAACCACAACACATTTATGAACTACCATATTGGAATGTCAAGCAATATGATAATCGTTTATTCCCATCCTTTGTTATGTGGATGAATTGTTCACATGAGTCGTTGAGCTTCTCAAACTAACATGGTTTATGTATTATGTTAGTATTAAAGTAACAACTGTCATAGATGCCTACATTACAATGCATTGGTACCTGATGATCAAGTGTACTCTCAAAATAATAAATTCTATGACATAGATTGTATGCCTCCTTGAGGTCATATAACTGTATTGAAAAGGCTTGTTTTAAATTGGTCCAGTTTGTGGCATTTGATATTTGACCTGTGATGGATCTAGTGACCTTTAGGTATTCTTTTAACATATGGGATCTTTTGAGGCAACCTTAAAATGTATGGTGCTCCTCCTCTTTCATAATGTAGCTTATAGTGTTTAACACACAGCAGGCCCCATTTAGTTTTATTATGGTTTTTATAGTTTTATTTTGCAAACCCCCAAGAGAAAACATGCTTAATCCAAATCAAACTTTGGCACAAACTGGCACATCTGTGTACAATTGTGGTAATACAGGCTGTATGTAATGCCTATAATGCCTTTGGCTAGAGACCGACAGAGTATCACTACAGCAGTTATTGGGGTTAATCAATGCTGGCACAATTTGATCTTTACCTTTGTTATTGTATGACATCATGTGTTCAAATGAAGGGTGTAACTCAAACAGGATTGACATTAGAAGAATACTTAGATTTGAAGATTAGAAGAATAAGATGTATTTTGACTGAACCTAACGTTTGAGGTCAACTGGCAATACAAAATATTACCTACCATTAGATCAATCAGAACCATCTGAATTCATAAGACGGACATCTAGATTCCTGTACGTGAAATGTAGTATTGAAAGAAATTCCTGTATCAGGTCATGTCCTGTTGAAAAATGGCTGTGTTATTAGAGGCTTATGGTCTGTCTGTGTAGACAGAGGAAATAGAATGGCTTTCCAGCTTTTGGATTTCATAACGTGGAATAACTGAAATATAACTGAAATATTTCTCATGGCTTCAGCATTGAAACCTACCTTGATTTACATTTTCGGGGGGTTTTCTCAGTCATCCAAGATATTTCAGCTTATAGCTACTTATACTGATTGACTTGGAGACAGTACTAAATTAAACTTAAGGTGACTGTTGGTTGTTTCAAACACCTGAAATGTGGTTTTGTAAGTATTTGTACAATCTTCTAAGTTGGCTTTCAAAGTATCAGATCCTTGAAAAGGCTGTTTGTATTTGTACCTGTCAGGGGTGGGGCCTTCCTGAAGTAAAAAAGGTTAAAGGTTAGGTTTTTACCCTCCTAATGTATTTATTTATTTTGACAGTTGAGGTGATGCAGAATAGGGAAGTAAAACCACAGTCAGAATATAATAACTTTTATTTCACAAAGACAATTTGTTTATTGTTTTCGCAGTTGCAGCACAGTTGTACACAAATAGATGATCAACTATGTAAATTAGTAAAAGGTGATTCCTTTAAAAGAAGTGGTGGAGACCTTTGGGAAGTACTATGCAACAACAAGGCAGGTTGTGATGAATTGGCAAACACACCACTATCTTGGTAATGTATACCCTGTATACTAGGAATTGCTAGGAAAAACATACCATTTCCTGTGCAGTACCAGGGCTCCTTTGGAGGGGGATCGTTGTTGAAGTGACATGTGCTGGTTCAAATGAAATCCACATGGACAACATAGACATACTTGACTTTAGCCTGAGGCCACTGAGAGGAAAACACTCCTAACCCATGGTATCACCCTGGGGTCAGATGGTTGTGACATCACTGATCTTGTGTTTCCTGATCCAGGCCTAGCATGGCTGACTGAAGGTTGGGCCTTGGAGGATTCCTGAGTCTTTACTTGCATGGCTGTTGTGTGGGCTTATGTTAAAACCAGAGCAGGATGCTAATGTTACTTTGGGGACTTAAGTGTTTGTTAACTAAACAAGCCGAATTCTGCGTTTGATGGGTTTTAGTGCTCAGTAATGGATATTGCTTTGCCCTGTAGAATTTAGCATGTGGTCTTAAAGGCACCAAAACAGATGTGAATCTAAGTCAACTGTTGGGACAGAAGTAGAGTTTAACAGCGTGAACAAAGTATTAATCAGATTTGGAGAACAACAATAATATATTGAAAGAAGGTACATAATTTATTTAACTTGTAAATTTGTTATGCACTTTTGCAATCTGTTTGTGATCACACTAATGTGCTTGAGCGCTTTGGGAGTATTTAGCAAAACACTAACATTAGCATACTTCTCTCTGCCAACACTGATGTTTTTATCAATTTATTGCAATTTCGAGAGGAAATACACGATACAGCCACGCCTTATTAGAAACAAAAGACACAAATAACATAAAATGATTGATTTGTTTTTATCCTGGTTGAAGAAAACAAATATCTAGCGTTTGATTGAGCAAGCAATGGAAGAGCTATTTATACAACAGTTCGTATGTAACATAAATATCTGACGTCAGCAACGAGAGCCTTTCATGTAAACCAGTGATCTTCCTGCCGCAGATTGATAAACATCTGCGATGAGCATGGTTGACGTCAAACGCCATAGTTTGAAATATAGTCTTCTGTTTTTAGGGCCCTGTGCAAATTATACTTGGGAGAGTCATTTGGACATGATTTCACATGAACGTCAATGGAGCCCTCAGTGATATGACAAAAATGCAAGCGTCGGATAGAGCACAAGTCTGAACCACATGCAGGCCTGGGTCTAGAAGGAAATACTTCGGTAGAGGGCCGTTTTGGCCAATATTTGTTCATGGGCACTCCAGCTGGGAATGGATTCAGTGGAATCAAATAAGAGGAGACATGGGGTAGAAATCTGGAAGTATTTAACTTGGGCTTTCCTTGGTTTATCCAATGATCGTGAACAGGGCCCTCAGTAGACAGCCAGAGAAAACGTCTGCTTTCCCTCAACTATAGCATCGCAAAGTATCTCAGGGTATCTAAAGCTTATCGATGTGAATCCTCTTCCCGACAGCACTTTAAGGCATGCTCTTCTCACGTAAGGCTACTGCTGAAGATGTGATAGGGCCTGGTTATGTTCAGGCCTGTCGATGGCTATCAAGTTGACGCAGTGCTCTGGAGTTCATAAACCTCAGGATCTTTGTCAAAGAAAAAGTGTTTCTCCCTTCTGCTTGGAGTAGTAGTGGGTAACAGTATGATGGATGAAGTGTCCAAGAGGGTTGTAGGAACCATCTCAAAGTAACAGATCGGCGTTTAGACAGTGGAGCTTATCACCTTTCACTGCTGTCTTATAAAATACACTCTACACTGCTGTTAGTGATTCAATGTCAGCCAGAGACACAATGGATGTCATTGTAGCCCTCTTTATATAAAGTGTTAATACCTACGGTACCGGTGTGCGTTAGCTACCTGTCAGGTCTGGTTCTGCTTCTCTGGGAGGCTGTGGGCGCCACTGGCTCCCAGATGGTGAAGACATTCCTGCATGTCAATGTCTGAGTCTTCTTGTCGATGTTACATATTCAGCCCCGTTTCTGCTCGTGATTAACCGCCGTTTACATCACGGAATTTTTTAGTTCTCCCATGATATGGGGGAACTAAACTTATCGTCTGCTAGAGTCATATTCGCTCAAGAGCTGTAATTGCGAGCATATTTCAGGGAAGACAATACGAAGTGGAGACATCGGGGTTGTATTAGGTCTACTTTTGATGTATCGACAAGACAAGGAATAGTAGTTGGACTTGAGGTTGTTCCATTTATATCTTAATTTTCTGAAGTAATGTTGACTTTTTTGTAAAGATTTATGCAGTCTCCGAGACCAGGTGCAGAGTAGTTTTTTTTTCTCACTAGGGGGGAATTCAAAGGAGATAGCAGCTTTGGTAAACACATTATTTGGCTCTGCAACACAAAACAATATTGCCCCATAAACCTGTGTTTAGCTTGGAGGAATTTGTTAATGAGACACACCAAGCAGGTGTTAAGGTTCAACTACCTCTACAAATGTTTTAACATTTGTTTAGGAGACTGCTACACAAGACCAAAGAATACTTTTGTCAGCTTGTCGTTGAGATACACTAAGTTAAAAGCAACTGGAAGGACTTTGGCAAGGGCATATCTTGACATCTGCTTTAAAGATTGTCGACTGGCTATAACATTGATAATGATGTAAACAGAGACAGTTCAATTAATAAACATGTAGCATCCATCATTTCCCATTGGACTATTCTGTCCTGACTTAACAAGTTTACAGTAGATCAACAGTAGAGTGGGACATGGATATAGAAGTAGGTTCCAGTTTAAACATCTTACAGATGGGAAGGGCACATTTGGCCATTTCTTGTTGACTTATGGTTGCTCAGTTTACTTTTTCTGAGAGGTGTTTGGCTTCAAGTGAAATCCCTGCTGGCAAAGCTTAATATACCCACTCTGCAAGATGTTTATTTGAGCCATTGTTGATGGCAGAAGCCCAGTTAGGCACTCACTACAGACTACTGTTAAAGTCTGTGGAACGTTCCCCATCATATGCGGTCAGTGACTCCTACGGTGCACAATTGATCAAATACTTTGTTAAGACAGTCGTGGAATCATTTCGACTTTACAGTATCCCTTTTTATCACCATCACCCACTACGATAAACTCTTCCATATTAACATGGTCCTGATATGGTACATACAAGTGTCACTTCGTTACCCCTGCGAATGTGAACTACAATGTTTGCAGTGCCAGTGACCATTTTTTACATTTAGGTTAAACCACTTTCAATCATTAGAATGGCAACATCTTTACTCACACGATTGCTGCGTGCCAGATTGGTTTTGGTATGGCGTTCATTAGATAGGGCTGTGCTGGAGGTGTTGGGTTAGTGCTAGGTGTTGGATCGGGCCTGGGTGGCTGTTTTGAGGCTGGTTGATGTAAGATCTATGACTCTGACATTCCTCTGCCCCACCATGCTTCTCTTACCAGCTGTTCCCACGTTGACAACATGTGTTGTTTTGACTTCTGTCTTTGAAAGTCCCAGCAAAACAGGACCTTTAACAGAAAAGCAGCCTGGGATTGCTCTCAGGCCATATGTTTTACTTCTCCAGTCTGTCTCAAATCCTCAGTATGTTCTTTAATCTTTTTCCAAACACGAAATACGACACAGACCATGATGTAGCTAGATAATATATAACAATCTTGCAATACTAGGGGTGGAACAATATATCTCAATACAAAAATGTAACAATATGTATCGTAGAGTTATGGCAATATTTTTACAATATGACGTCCGTTTGATCCTATTGGTTGAGCTACCAGCGCACGACCTACTCTGCATGCGTGCGTTCACTGCATTCACAGAAATCGCTTGAACTGAGTTAACTAAATTGAATGTACAACAAAGAAAATTATTTAAAAAAGTTTAATGTTTTGGAAATAAATCTGTTAATTGAATTTCGGTTTCATTTAAAATGTTGTTCAAAATATTGTGATACGTATTGTATCGCACACCCAGTATCGTGATACGTATTGTATCGTGAGCTAAGTGTACCGTTACACTCCTATGCAATACTGTCTATTTTATACAGTATCAGTCAAAAGTTTGGACACATTTGAAAATGTGTAAATGTAAAACAACAAATCAACATACATGTACATTGTCAGTCAAAAGTTTGGACACATTTGAAAATGTGTCCAAACTTTTGACTGGTACTGTACATGTATGTTGATTTGATACTAAAACAAAGACTGGCGGTACATACTGCACTGTATTGTGTTGTAAGAAGTATGATAAACCATGACTATCTTGAGAATGGATAAAACAGCCATATTTGGTGCATATCTTTGATGCAGCTGACATGACCTTAAGTGTCTGTTTGCAAGTACATGGCGTAATATTCTGGACAGCCTTCACACAGCCCTGCACTGCAAGCTTGTACTTGCTCCAGGTCTTCTCAGATCCCCTTTGAAGACAAAATGTAACTACGGTTACCATATGCTTAGCATTACCATCCACTTGCTTTGCTAGCACTCTGCAATGTGATTGGAATTCAGCCTTGGCACTCTGAGATATGCTGAGATATTGTGTTTGCTAGAACCTGTAAATATAGGATACATCTTTGTGCAAAGAGTTAGCTTTCATACGGTGGTCTCAAAGGATTTAGCAGTATAGATAATGTGTAAATGAAATACTATATTATAAGGAGAACTTAGGTATTTAAAATCAAGTTAAATATTAGGCAAATAAATGAAACATGCGGCTTCTGACCTTTAATCATTTCTGATCAGGGATTTTTTTCTTTATGTTCAAATCCGTGACGTTGGAAATGGGAACAAGAGTGGAAATGTCCCCTTGTGTGTTCTTCATAAGTGACAGAACTTGTACTAATAGTCTTGTTGGCTGAGTAACAGATATTTCTCCACAGGAACTAGTCTGGTCTCTCTTAAATGCTTCTCTAAATACTTCCATGTGTGCTATTGGCTTACCTGTCTCCACGGTGATGGAGAGGGTGGGGTCACCATGAGAGCGTAACCTGCCAATCGAAGACAAAGACGTATTTTTATGCACACAGAGAAAAAATCTGACAAAAAAGTCTCAAATAAAATTTTAAAACAGCATGAAACTTTCTATTTACTTTCTCTTTAAATAGAAAGAAAAATAGGAAATAGAAAGGTATAACATCTATTTTTCGATTAGCTTTTTTAAATTAATTGTTTTACATTTATATTATCATCAAAACGTGTTTGACTTTAATACTGTAATACACAAGATGTTTTAAGTATTGTCTTGAAAACCACACAAAATAAACATGAATTTGCAGGATTTAGTTTGGATCTCAAATTAGCTAACTGTGAACCAGAGCCATGAAACTTAACCCATCGCTTATCAGCAATATAACTTTTTTTTTCTGGTTGAGAGCCATTGTTAAACAGAATCACAGGCATGTGGTTTGGAGGTATTCAGTAATGTGGCAAGTTAAAGCCATTGGTCTTATTTCGTCATATGTTAATCCATGTTATTTCCACATGAATGTCATCGGCTTGTACTAGATTTACCTAGCCAATCATGTGAAGTGAATTGCTGTTACAATTTTGGGGGGGGGGACAATCTGTCCCAAGAGAATATTTTTTTTCATGTGACCTAGTCATGCCTCTTTTCTCAAGAACTGTTTGTCTTCGTATAAATGCAATGAAGGAACTTTTTTCCATTACAATATGATGCTTGTCTTTCTATTTACTATTCCGGGTTTACCTATAGTATAACCTATAAACTTCTCTTGAGGCAGTTGTGGCAACCATAAAGCTAACAATAGCTAACCATATGCACAAAGCCAATGTACGGGACTCTAACTAGCCATACATGCTACATGTTTCATTTCAACCAGTACCAACCAACTTTTAACCCTCACAAGGATACCTCTATACCCCTCAGTATCAAAAATCCCACAGCACACCAGAAAACCAGTAGCCATTTACTTATATTCCACTTTTTCAACAAAAAAATCCAGAATCTTAAATCATACAGACTTTTGAGTTGCCTTACCTGAGATAGTGTTGTGTGTCTGGGTAGGAGAGTGGTGTAGAGGTCCCTGGGTCTTCCCCCTCTTGCTCTCAGAGGTGAAGCTGTCCTCTGGTCCCACGGGCTGTGCCAGCTTTCTACGCTCCGTTTTACCAGCCCTGATTAACTAATGGCTGACAGATGAGGCAGTCTGGGCAGAGGGAGGAACGCACGGTCATATAACGTCTTTTCCCTGCCGTCAAACAGCAGATACAGTTCAGACGACGAGCACAACCCGTATGGCTGTGATTTCCTTTCTTCCTCCTTCTCTTTTTTCTTTTCATTTTTTTTTCTTCTTCTTCTTCCGACAACAGTACTGAGGAGGGGCTGCCACCACCCCTCCTCCCCCCCCCCTTTCCACCCCATCCTCACAGAATGTTGGCCTGTTTCTGTCTTAAGTGAGAGGGATAGTCTTATCATTTTGGGAGTGTGTTTGCAGCGGGTTTGTGTGACTCTGCCATGTTTAAGATCAGCCACTCTCTATGGGCCGGCTTTGATCTTTCCAGTCAGCTGAGCCTTGCTCTGTGTTTAAAATACCTCTGTAATTACAATGTGTGATGTATGTGTGTAGAGTGTCAACTACTGCCCGCACTACAGTACAGAAAAGACAGGATCTGTTCAAATGGGTTCAAATGGGTACTCCACTGGAGAGCACATACCGAGAGCTGCTCAAACTTGTCCCTGAGTTTGAATGTTCTAGAATGTTCCCCCTTTATCAGCAGAAAAACGTTTTGGGTTGTTGTTCAGAGATGTATAATAATAAGGGCATGTTGTCAACATTTTATTTAAAAAAAAGGAGTTGTGAAAATCTCCCTTAAAGAGATGTGTTACAACATAATCAGGATGCAGGTTGATGGCCACGAGGAGAGACAAAATGCTTGAGTTCTGGTCTTACGCAACATTCTGAGATCATAATTAATGGACAATGCAATATTATGTTTATTATCTGGACTGGAAAATACGCTAAGACAAAACAGAGTTTTCCACGTCTTGTGTACCATATTCCTGCAACCCATTTTGGAGTGGCTTTGTTTTAGAGAGGCTCTTTCGCGGGGCGGAAATATACAGGGATCTCTAATTGCTGTCTGGCCTCATGAAGATAGAAAAGTCTCGAATATTTGTCATCTCAGGAAAGAGACTTTTTGAAAGCTCTAATCAGGGTCCTTGGTTTTCATTCTCTCTTTTCTTCCCCTTCTTTCCTTCAAGATTTCCTGAAGCATTGTAGACTGATTGAAACCAGATGATTGTCTAGCCTTGCGCATGCATCTAGGTTTAGTCTTGGGAGCCATTGTCTCTCTCTGCTGTGTGCCATGCACGGGGGTTTAGCAGTCCTTCGTTTACAGGTTAAAGAGGTCAAAGGGCGTGTACTGTGTTTAGCCATGGGCTAGCAGTGAGACTTTTGGCAGAAATCATTTTTATGTAAAACCAAATTGGGTTATAGCTCAACCACTTGGCCATTAGATGATTCTTCTCTTTGGCACTTATTTTTGTTTTTTTCACAATGTATACTTCATGTTTGACTACTTGCAATGTTGGGGATATCTCTGCTATGATCAGTGACCTATAGACTTTTGTAAAGCTCTCTGTTGGAAGTCGCTTAGGATAAAAGCGTCTGCTAAATGAATACATGTAAATGTAAATGTAGATGCAGCCACAAGTCCTTTGTATATCACAAGATGTGGAGTGAGGACCGATTTGTTTTTAATCTACACTAGGTATTGTACATTGTGATGGTTATAATATGAACTGTAGTTTGGCTGCTTTTGATGTTGTTTCTACTCAGTTTATTTGTCCTGCTACTTTCTAATGTGGACTCCACAACAACCAAACTAAACAATGAGCACAAGTTACTTAAACATTTCAAAATAAATACTAACAGTGGCTCACCACTATAAGTTGTATTTTACTTTAATTTATGTCAGGCTATTATCTTCGTCCACAGGAATGTAACATTTTGTTTAATTGTAACTTGTTCCTCTTCATGCTCTTATGATTCTTCTCTTTAGCACTTATTTTTGGTTTTTCACAATGTATGCTTCATGTTTGACTACTTGCGATGTTGGGGATATCTCGTTGTTATGATCAGTGACCTACGCACTTTTGTAAAGCTCTCTCTTGGAAGCCGCTTTGGATAAAAGCGTCTGCTAAATGAATAAATGTAAATGTAAATGCCATTTACAGAATACCGTTCGATACTCTATTGTCCGGTGAAAGCATTGTATTCATGCTGCCATTTTGTGCCATATCTTTCCTCTCCAGTGTTCTGTGAGCTGTGGCCAGGGAACCAAGCAGCGGGAGATAGCCTGTCTCTACCAGAACCAAACCCAGATAGAGGACGAGCACTGCGGTGATCTGTCGCGCCCCCGGACCCAGAAGGCCTGCCGGGCCCGGAGGTGCCCCAGCTGGAAGGCCAACAGGTGGAGCGAGGTATGTGTCCTCGCTGTCCCCATTCACTCTCAAAATACCCCTGGGCCTCTCGGAGCAGCTGGGACATCAGCACAAACACACGAGCTTCCCAGCAGTCTCACACGCTTTACACCTGTCCAATCACCACTGAGTTTATACAATGAACACCTGTCCAATCACCAATCAGTTTATACATGTGAAAGAACCAGCATGACCAGTTTGGACATAAGATAAACACCCGTGTCAGGATTTGCATAGCTGTTTATGCAATTCACTTGGCTTGTATACTTGTGAGAGAAAATATTATGGGAAAATGTAGCTGAGAAAGCTTGTAGCCTACTGTGTTCTCGCTCTCTGTGCTCAGTAAAGTACACTCAGAACAGTTATGCAGTTCTCTGCATAGGACAATCTACATTTTTCTGTGCATTTTCCGAACCAACAAAACATGCACAAAGTTCTATTGTTTGTGCATTGTAAAACTGTACGTACGAAATGTCTTAAAAAGTAAATTACTTACTGGTACTCTTGTGCCAAACATTTGACTCCTTGGCAAGTCACACAGCCAGCTTAGTATTCCTAGGTAAGAACATGTTACTCACTGGGACAGCCTTTCCGGCAAGCCAGCAGGTTATTGCAGCAGCCTGGAGCAATCGGACACTGTCAAGGTTGCAGAGGGCAAAGGCCAGGCAAAGGAGAACCACTGGGGTTGTGGGGGGGGTGGGGGGTGGGGGGGTGGGGGGGGTTCTGGTGGAGCCAACCACACAGTACTGGAATCTGCCACCCGCGAACAGGAACGTGACACACTTATGCCCCAGAGTCACGCTGGAGCAGGCACATCCAGGGAGGCCAGGACGGGGCAAGCCATGAATCCACATTTAACACGAGGCTAGAGAGAGCGAGGAGGTGAAGGGAGGGAGGGAGGAGGAGAAGGAGTGAGGGGTAGGGAGGGAGGGGTGTATGGGGTAGGGAGGGGAGTGAGGGAGTGGGGAGGAGGTGAAGGGGTGGGGTTTGTCCTGTTCTGACAGGCTCCATGGAACAGCTAACGTCTTTCCAGGAACACGGAATAAGCAAGCTGTCAAGAGAGCATGAACAGAGTACATTCAGCAAAGTAACTCAAACAACCAAGTTGCTTGGACCAAGGTGGTCAAATGATAACTTGAGATCATCAAGTTATCTACTGAAACTGTAATGTTTTAATATTAGGAACATACAGGTCATTCATTCCGAGGATAGACAGTGAACAGCTGCTCAGGTCCTTAATGCACACTCACGTATCCACAGTTGTGAGACCCCATTAGGTTCAGAGTGAGCCTATCTCTGTCTTTCTCCATGAGACCACTGCCACTTCCCCGACCCCAAGGGCCTCATTCCGTCTCTCACTCTCCCCTGCTGGTGTCTGGAAGCAATCATCTCCCTCCACATACCACCAGAAACCATGAAATCCACAACTAGAGCATAAAGACATGTTTTATATCTTAACATGCATGCCTGTGACAACTTTGGAAACCTCAGCACCAACCGTTTGGGCTTTTCAGAAGCCACTCGTTCACTCTCGACTGCCTGACAGGAGTGAGGAGTGAAGAGAGGAGAGGGTGGGGTGGGGTGGGTGAGGAGGCAATGAGGAGTGGGGTAAGGAGTGAGGGGGGGGTGAAGAGAGGAGAGGGTGGGGTGGGGTGGGTGAGGAGGAAAGGTGGGTAAGGAGAGGGTGTTGACGGGGTAGTGAGGAGAGTGGTGTGGCAGATACTATCCCCACTGTGAGGTCCCACACCAGCATGGTCCTATCAGGCTGGTCTCTGCCTCGTCACTGGCCTGGTCACTGGGGGTCGAGGGAAGCACAGCAGATTAGGGAGCTGAACATTGAACAGCCTGCATACTGTAGATGAAGAAGTCTCAAGGAAAAAGATTAGAATCAGGTTTCTGAAGCCAAACTTCGTCATTGGAACAGCACAAGACAATACATGTATTTAGAACGAGGAGAAATAGGAGATCTGCTTCTCTTGATGATCAACGTTCAGATTTCTAAAATTAACTTTGCTCTCCCTCCAAACATATGAATTTGAAAACATAATTCAATGCATAGTTTATGATGCTCACTTTATGTACGGACAAGTGAAGAAGTGACCTGTAAACACATGGAGGGTTAGGGTGAGAGGGAGGGAGGGGAAAAAATACAAAGCTGTGATGTAGCTATACCGCTCTAGTATTCAAATGATTCTGATGTGCGTGTGTGTGTGTGTGTGTGTGTGTGTGTAGTGCTCTGTCACCTGTGGGG
>CAEFZP010002610.1:0-60654 GCA_903064625.1 Mallotus villosus
TTAAAAGGCCTGGCGCGTGATAGACTGTGTGCTGCGACTAGTGGAAATCCAATACAATCGCATAAGCGCTGGACGACCGCGCAGGCTTTATATGAAAGCTAACTGTGATGAATTCCTGGAATAAAAGCCCCTTTTTCAGAGGATACATGGGTTCTCGTCTTTCTTCCATTCTCCCATTACGGCTAAAATATGGCCCGGTCCTCAGTCATGGTGACGGCCGCGGGACAAGCAGCACCGAGCCCATACATCACGTCAGGTTAACCAGTGTCTTCGTGCCTCTGTGTGTCCTACCGCTCACACAACAGCTCAATACAGCCCAGCCGAGCGGTGTTTGTTTCCAGAAGGTTCTGTTTCGCCCCGCAGCTGAGCGGAATACTCTGACATCTCCACTGCTACAGTCGGAATATTTTTCACTTCGGTATAGATTAAGAAGCGCGGCGTTCATACGGAGGCCTTGTGCAGCTCTTTAAGTAATGATGCGACGGTAACATTCAATCTCCCATCAGAGGGATTTTCAATTCAATATGGGGAGGGTGTAGATAGGTGGTTGGAGCATTCGACGCCAGATCGAGGTTGAAGGTTCAATTCTATAACCCTATCTACTGCAGGCCTACGTCGCATTGGATCAAGTGCGCCTACTAAATGAATACATTACTTGGACAAGTTATGGCGATGGTTAGACACAGCAGCTGAACTTCTGTATTTGCCTGTCGTTCTGTATTTGCATGAAACTCCTCTGAACCGCGTTGCCATGGCGCGGAATTCCTTAAAGTCCTATTTAATATCGCATGCTATCCATATTTTAACGACTTTTTTTTGTTATGAGAAAAAGGGAACTAAAGAATAGAACACTGACCATTGTGTGTTCGTGTGGTGTGTGTGTGTGTGTGCGTGTGTGTGTGTGTGTGTGTGTGCACGCAGGGTTATGGGAGCTTTGGTTTCGAACAGTGAAAGCCAAGAGAACCCATTGCTATTCAGTTTTATTCAAATCTGCAGCATCACCCTCCGTCACTAAGACCCATTGTCATGTAGACCCAAGGAGTTAACTTTTGTTTAGCAACCAAACCTGCTTCTCATAGACCCAAGATGTCCGCTTGTGTCTCCACCCATCCCCTCGTCCCTCTCTCTCTCTCTCCTCTCCCTCTCTCCTCCTCTCTCTCTCTCTCTCTCTCCCTCTTTCTCCCTCCCTCTCTCCTTCTCCCTCCCTCTCTCCCTCTCTCCCTCCCTCTCGCCTCCCTCCCACTCCCTCTCTCTCCCTCTCCCACGATTGTTCCAAGAACTGAGCTTATTAAAACGAGGCAGAGCAAAGATAGTCGTGGTGGGAGGCGAGGGGTGGGGGGGTCTGTTCTGTCGAAGTGCATCAGTGTGCCACATGAAAGAGCATTTGTTGGAGTACACGTATCCACGTAGGAACGAATAGTGCATGCGTGAACAGATAATGATGCAATATCTGATCTACTGATCGGGTTTATAGGCACCATAGGATACCCTCTATGTCTCCCCGGTAGACTATATACCAACTCATGCGTCTCAGAGCAGCTCTGTTCGACACGGCCGAGGAGACCAATCACAGCCTGCGCTCTGCTCTGGAGACCAATCACAGCCTGCGCTCTGCTCTGGATACCAATCACAGCCTGCGCTCTGGTCTTGCAGACTGCGACCCGTTTCCAGGACCGCGTTCATAATCACGTGAAGATCAGGCGTCCACACGGTAGCTATAGCGAGCTGCAGGGCTGAGCTGTTTATCATGACTATCAGGGTCACAACCTCCATCTGTCCACCCTGAAGCCCACAGAGGCCGAGAGAGGGAGAGATGATGGACGGATGGAGAGAGGGAGAGAGAGAGAGAGAGAGGGAGAGGGAGGAGAGAGCGGAGTCGTGAGACAGCAAGAGAGAGGGAGAGAGAGAGAGAAAGAGCAGTAGAAATGGAGCGAGGTCGCGAGTATGAGCGGTAGCTATGATGTTCGCGTCTGGCGCTATGTCTCATGAGAGACTGGAAGAATGGGAGATCGAGTTAGAGCTGTCTCGATAGCAGCGCTTGCAGCAGGTATGTGACCTCTGTTGGTGCCTAGCCCCGTGCTGACCTCGTCTGGTGGCTCACCACCATGCTGACTCATCACTCTGGGTCAGTGTAGCCTGCGTCATGTTTACACAGTGGATGGCTACCAACCAGCTACAGCTCTCTACTTTACCTGTACTGTACTTTACTCTTCTCTACTGTACTCTACTCTGCTCTATTCTGCTCTACTCTACTCAGCTCTAGTCAGGTAGCCTGCTTCATGTTTACACAGTGATGGCTACCAACCAGCTACTGTGCCCTACTCTACTCTACCCTGCTGTATTCTATACTCTGCTCTATCTACTTCCTACTACAGGCCTGACAGGATTAGAACTATGAGTGATGGAATTATGAGTTACATAAAAATACATCTTAAATCTCCTACACAGAATTTCTTTTAAAATTGTTCTTCCTTGAACATTTACATTTCACCCAATGGTATAGGCTACACTAAATAAAACTCTGCAAAGATGCAACCCTGTTTAAATTCATAAGAAGAGTAACATGAGGACCGAGATGCAGTAACTCTAATAATAGTCCCTAGTCAGACATGACAGTCGACTGTGTTCTCCTTTGAAAGCGTGAATCTTCAGATCCTCGTCAAGCACGCTGAAGAACACGGCGCTAACGGCACCCCGAACCTTCACACCCTCGCTTCGGCCTATATATAGAGCGCACTTCTCCCCTCATCAGTCACAACATTAAAGTCCTGTCGTGACTCACATCGTCGTTCTTCAGACCCCACCACGTCTTATCGCCGTGGTAACCGTCGTGGTTGCCGCGGAGATGCCAGTCAGACGCCGCGGTCACAGTTCCCGGGTAGCAGCGACAGACAGGCTGAAGGCTTTAGCGACGTAGCGCTGCATGGGAAAGCGGGTTAGAGAGAGCATTCTCTTTAATCCTTGTGCTGCTTTATGAGGTCACATGACCGGAATGTTTCACACACCGACCCAGCATTCTCTTTAATACCGTCAGGCGCGCTTGATTGCGGGGCTTTTGTTGTAAACGCGTCTCAACTCTCCATCTTCGAAACCCGGCAATAGTAGCCTAGTACCCCGATAGTATTAATCCATCGAGGCGGTCTGGATTTTTTAACGAGTTTTACGACTTAATGAATTACGCCGACGTTTTAATTAACGGAATGCCAGTTCTATTTGTTCAGATGGATATGTTTAATTTCAGGCTTGGGTGAAGGAGCAAGTCGATGCGAGAGGTGTGCAAGTGAAACCAGGAGAATAATAATTGGAGTCCTCGAGAACAGGCCTCTCGCACTCCCTCTCTCTCTCTCTCTCTCTCTCTCTCTCTCTCTCTCCCTCTCTCTCTCCTTCTCTCCTCTCTCTCTCTCTCTCTCTCTCTCTCTCTCTCTCCTCTCTCCTCTCTCAGGCCCTCTCCCCCTCTCCCTCCATTCCTCTCCCCGTCCGTTTCGCTCCCTTCATTTTTCAATTAGCCTTTCAGGGCCTCAAGTTCCCTCGACGCTGTGAAAACACAGGTAACAGTTTCTATTTCCTGTCGAATGTATCGCAGCAAATATAGCCCGGTCGCGAGGCGGGGTAGGTTAATTCCACTTCTATCAATCGAACCGTAGGACCAGAGTGGTTTCTGATAAGGGATATAACCCGATGACACGCTCTCTCCGTGTCTATAAGTCCCCCCCGCGTCCACGGGCGCGTCGGACCTCATCTCATTTCCAATCATAACGCAACGAGATTACATCGTTTACCTGTGGGTCTGTCTTGCAGATCTCCTGTAACAGGATATCAACGGAGGGTCAGTGAACAAACGTGTCTGAACAGGAGGTCGGCGTGGCAACGTGTGGTGTGTTGGCGTGGTTGACAGAAACGGGACTTTTTCGTTTCTTAGTTCGACCGTTTTGTTCGTCCTTGTCTTCCTGTCTTCCTTACTTACTTTGTTTCTTTTCATCCCCTCATTTTTCCCTCCTCTCTTTCATTCCGTCTCCCGTTACGTCTTCCTTTTCCATCCCGTCTCCCCTTCGTGTCCTCCCCGCTCCCATGGCCCCGCTTCCCCGGCCCCTCGTGTTTCTGTGGCCTTCTCCCTAGCCTCCTCCTGGGCCTCCCCTCACCTTTCTCCGCTCTGGCAGATCCCCCCTCCCCCCCTAAGCCCACCGTGGGAAATTGGGAGAACGGGGAGATCTGCCAGACCCTGAACAGTGAATGACCCACGTCCCCATACGTGGGCCCTCGCCTCAAAGACGGGATTTCCAAGGGATTGCTGAAAAAAGGATGACAGAGAATAAAGAAAAATGACAGGGGAGCGTGGGCACACGGCTAAATGCCCCCTTTCTGCATAACCGTGCGCTCGCTAATGTGTACCTCGATAAGGGAGCAATGAGCAGTGCTCACGTGACTGATGACACCTCGGGACGGCCTTCTCGAAACACGCAGACTCTCCCTCGTACAACGACAGGTAACCCCGAGGCCGACTAGTTAGCGTACTTGAAGCGCCCCACCAGTGCGAAAAACAGGGGATAAGATAATCGGGTGGGAAGCGACGGGGGGATGGAGGAACCAAAGCACCGAACGCCGGTAATTAGGGGCAAAAGCAAGACTGGACCACCGACGATCCGGGTGGGGGGAGCCCCCCGCATCTCAGCCTATGTCCCTCAATCACGGGCAAGGGTACTCGCCCGAGTAGCGGCACTGGAGAGGAAAAAGGATCTTATAAGGGCCCCCGGAATTGTCTCACAAATGCGTGTGTAGAAGGTCAAGGGGGACACTAGGGAAATGGGAAGGGTAGGTACGAGGGGTCGCCCTAATCTCGGATGACTACGCCCCTCCTACCCGCCTACTCCCATCACTTTTAGCCCACGAGGATAAGATGAGGGCAACAGTCACCGGGGCATACTTGGAGGGAGTGCTGAGCTCATAGCGGACTCCAGGAGCCTCCTCCACGACGAAGTTGAGCGAGGTGAGGTGGGCCGAATAACCCGTCGCATCCCTCCCCTCCGTCCGCGTGGCGGCGAGGCTTGTCCTCCTTTCTTCTTCCCCCCCTCTAAAATCTGGTCGGGAGTAAAGAGAGTTCCGCCCATCCGGGCCCTCTCCTTCTCCCCATTTCATTCTTCCCTACAAAGGCTGTCCTTGCCTCTGTCCCTCCGTTTTCTCCTTTTCTGCTGCCCCGTTCGATAGTCAAGAGTACATTTTCCTGAGTCGCTTGACGGGGGAGTGGCGGGAGGAGTGACCCGGAGAACCCCCTCCCTCCCTCAGCCGTCCGCGCCCCTCCCTCCACGCTCAGACGCATCACTGGGTCAAGGTCATGAGAAACGCGTGCAGCTATTCAGGCTCCTGCATAACTAGATAAACGACCCCGTTTGAATCAGGTGGTGTCAGAGCAGGGAATCGTCTAAAACGTGCAGGACAGGTTGGTGCTTGAGGAGCAGGGTTGAGGACCACCCCGTCTAGTACTCTGCACTTCCGATCCTTGATCTTCTGCTGTGCGTTTTTAAATCTCTCTCTCTCTCTCTATCTCTCTCCTATCTCTCTCTCCTCTCTCTCTCTCTCTCTCTCCCTCTCTTCTCTCTCTCTCTCCCTCTCTCGTCTCTCTCTCTCTCCTCTCTCTCTTCTCTCTCCGTTCCTCTCGCCTCTCTCCTCTCTCTCTGTCTCTCTCTCTCTCTCCTCTCTCTCTCTCAGGTGAGACGGAGAGCTCCCCTCGTGGAGGACGCTGCTGATGACGAGACTCCATCTGAAATGTCAATCTGCAGGCTGGTGTTTTTGTGTCGTCTCCTGACACCTGTTCCTCTCCACAACACTATCCGAGGCAGGAAAAGGTCAGGCGATTGCTGAATTAATTTTTTTGCGGTGAGCACCGACTGTGCCGTATAACTGGGAAACACAAGGCTCCACAGTCTCTCGTCACATAAATTATTCAGCCTCCATCTCTCCTTTTCCTTCTGTCTCTCTCTCTCGCTCTCTTTCACTCTCTCCTCCCTCGTTCTATCCATCCTCGCTGCTTCTTTTCAAGTGCAGTCTAACTGACAGGTTGTGTTTACTCTCCAGAATGTGGTTTTGGTTTATTTATGGTCGATAATCGTAGTTTTTCCAGTGTGTGTGTTGGTGTGTGTGTGTGCGTGTTGGTGTGTGTGTAGTCTTCATATGCATCTGGAGAGATCTATTGTCTGAGTTTGGTCTGACCAACCAGCAAAAAATCCTGAGGGGTTAACTAAAAACAACAAGGCCCTGCCTCGACCAAACAAACTTTCAGAAGGTTTGAATCTTTGAAATACTCAAGTGTGTCGAGTATTGATATTTATGAGGGCAGATTCTAGCCTTGAGCCAGGAGAACTCCTGACTCATGAATCTGGCAGAAGTACATAGTGTGTGTGTGTGTGGTTTACTCCTCAATAACTATTTGTTTGGCTTCGTTGAACTTGGCAAGCAAGTAGTAGCAAGTACTGAAGGCAAGCGCCAGCTTAAAAACCTTCAGTCTCGTCAAAAGGACAAACTAAACAGAACGGTTGTTTGCTTTCATTTGTCCAGGTATAGCTGACAGACAATGATAGCCTTGTTAGAGGCTAGCTAAGTTCTGCGCAAGAAAATGAAGGGTTGTATCGCTAGACGGGCCCCAGCCATCCAAAAGCTATTTGTAACATCAAAATATCTATCAAAAATATCTGGCTCCAACCCGCTATCCATCCCGGCAGCTTTAATAGCCAGTGTGAATGTCATCGGTTTCCAAAGATAGTAAACAAGATGACGCGAAGCTCAAGGAAGCGACGTGACACACTTTGATGAAGTCAATAACAAAGAATAATCTAGTCAGGCGGGCTTTTCATCTTTGGGGACGAGTGACACGGTTCTCAGACGCCCGTGTCGCTTGTGACAGACTTTATTCAGCTCCATTTTTGATTTATGAGGAAGGACGGCGTTAATATTTCAGAGCACAAAAACACAGCGTACGGTTGAATTGCCGGCAAATTTGCGAGCAACAAACAATTTGTACAGGAAGTAGCCTCGAGTTTACAGACCATTAAAAATGTGTCACAGCTAGGCTTCACATTTCCAGCCCTGTTTGTGAACACGTCTTCTCGTTCATCTCACCCGGACTAACTCGAAGAAAAGGAGGCTTCGTTTTCGATGACACGATGGGTTAGAGATAGTCTGTTAGAGGAGATAGTTAGAGATAGTCTGTTAGAGGAGATAGTTAGAGATAGTTAGAGATAGTCCGTTCGTAGAGGTATTCCAGTGTTATGTTCTGACTCTCTGAGGTAATTTATGTCACAGCCACCAACAGCTTCTCTCACTCTCCCTCTCTTCACGGCCTAAAAAAAAGATTTCAGCCATTACTGAAGAACTGCAACGGAGAAAATTGACCCAATCTTTCGCAGAAAGCATTTGGTGTAAACGCAGTTATCGACTGATGGGGACCCCGTGATTATTGTCAAGTGGAATTACCCTGTTCTATACCCCTGGCTGCTCTCTCCGCGTTAAAACCCCCCACGAGCCTTTAGCAGCTTCTCACAAGACAAACGGACAAATTCCGGAATCTTTTTACCTTAAAACGAAAATTCCGGAATCTCCCTGGGTGATGTGATATTAATGGGCACATCCCGTTTTCTCCCAGATTAGAATTCATTTGCATTTAACTCTAAGTGCCTCCGACGGGTACATTACCATAAGTCGAGTGGAGGCCTGGAGGCCTACAGCCAGAGGGTCTCTCTCTCTGCTTGTAATAAAGCAAATTAAAATTTAATTTAATAGATGAGCTAATTTGAAGTGTGGAAAACGACATTGACGTGTCGGATACTTCTGGGGGCGTTGGATGGAGGGGAGCTAAGAGATTGTGTGCCTGTGTGAGAAAGAGAGTGTGTGTGTGTGAGAGAAAGAGAGAGAGAGTGTGAGAGAGAGAGAGAGTTTGTGTGTGTGCGTGTGGTTTCGTTCTCGGTACCAGATGTCTCGTCAATAATTGTAAACAAGGAAACCCGTGGGGCCATCTTGATCCTAACACCTTGAAACGCTATATATTACTAGAAGGGTTTACGGTCGGTAATGGTTGTGTTGGGGTTAGAAGTTAGGGAACGTTTTACGGTTAGGTTTTAAGGTTAAGGTTAGGGGGTTAAGGAAAACAGGACTTTGAATGTCCCCACAAGAATAGCCATGCAAACTTGTGTGTGGATGTGTAAGTGTGTGTGTGTGTGTGTGTGATTACGGGTGTCTGTGTGAGAGAGTATGTGTGTGTGTGTGTGTGACCAGAGAACCCCCACCATCCAGCTTGTCCACACTGATTAACCATGGCGAGCCGTGTGGCTCTTTATCCCTGACGCTTGATGTGCCAAAACCACGAGTGCCACTCTGGAGGTGGAAGAGCTCACGAAGAAAGAAAACCCCCCCACGATCCACAGCGTCACTCAGGGTTACTCCCTCCAAAATATGACGAGATAAAACTTTATTAATCCCGAGGGGAAATTCTCGTGCCAGAGATCCCTCGAAAGGTTCCAGCGTTGATCAAGACTAACAGCAATAAGGATCAAAGACGATACGGTAATCAAACGAAAGCGTACAAAGTGGTAAGTGCTTAGGGAATAAACGCCAAGGGCGATAAATAAATAGAACCGCGCACGGTGGTGATAATGATCAAATATCACACATGCCACGAATCGTCATCAGGTGTTCGGAGTGTTTTCAGTGTTTGGTTGTCGCTTTTTGGATCTCTCTCTTCCTTCCTGTCAGCGTTGGCTGGCTGTCCGCTCCCCAAAACGTGTCGTCTCAGCCATCGGCAGAAGACAAACAAGATTCTGTTTGTTCAAGAACCCGATTCCGTGCGCAGACAACTCCTCGTCTAAGTCCTCAAACAAACGATGGGACTGGTTATGATGTCGTTTACCATGTTCGATGACGGAGGATCAACAACTGAGAGGGAAAGTTATTCGCCTGTTTTTTAGGACAAAGACGACTTCTAAATCGGTTGGTTTGTTGTTGTCTCTGCCTAGACAGACACAGTTAGTCTGGGTTGTTAGAGAGCATGGTTACAGAAGCTGCTTATGACATCACTTGATTCTTATACAGTTAAGGTTCCCATGGGGATTAGTGGGATGATGATGTCATGACTGGAGGCAGTGAGAACTTGGATCAGTCTGACTCGATATGTGGCTCCTTCTAACCTGGGAGATAGACACTGCACATCATACGTGACGTGAGATAGACACTACACATCATACGTGACGGGAGGTAGACACTGCACAACATACGTGACAGGATTCCCTTCTCGCGTGATGAATGCCTTTCTAGATCTCCCCCGGGAGGGGGTTGTCAACCTCTCTCCATCTTTCTCTCTCTCCGTCTCCCGTCTCTCTCGGTTTCCCTCCAATCCGTCTCTGTTTCCACTCTCCCCGTCCTCTTTCCTCTCGACTCCACACTCGCATCAATCATCTCTGCCGCCTCTGAATGTTTCATACGTCCCAGATGGGACGGTGTCCCGCGTCAGGTGAGATTTAGAACACCCTCCCAGCGAGAGGAACCGCAGTCTGGATGCAGCGCTACCTCACCTTTAGAACCGGCTGTCAGGGAAAGAGGAGAACCGTCGTGGGTTCCACGCAGAACCTGACCGAGAGATTCAACGCAGCGACCTTTTGAATATCTATAGTGGAAGGCCGTGTTCTGAGGCGCGTCCTTCCGCCCAGACTACCTGAGAGCCCGGTACACGTCAGTAATCCCGTGACAGGGATTAATCCCTCTCGGTATTCAGGCCCCGTCCTGAGGCCCTGAGGCCCCGTGGAAGTCCTCACATGGTTAGGGAAGCGCTGTGGAAGTCCTCACATGGTTAGGGAAGCGCTGTGGAAGTCCTCACATGGTTAGGGAAGCGCTGTGGAAGTCCTCACATGGTTAGGGAAGCGCTGTGGAAGTCCTCACATGGTTAGGGAAGCGCTGTGGAAGTCCTCACATGGTTAGGGAAGCGTTGTGGAAGTCCTCACATGGTTAGGGAAGCGCTGTGGAAGTCCTCACATGGTTAGGGAAGCGCTGTGGAAGTCCTCACATGGTTAGGGAAGCGCTGTGGAAGTCCTCACATGGTTAGGGAAGCGCTGTGGAAGTCCTCACATGGTTAGGGAAGCGTTGTGGAAGTCCTCACATGGTTAGGGAAGCGCTGTGGAAGTCCTCACATGGTTAGGGAAGCACTGTGGAAGTCCTCACATGGTTAGGGAAGCGTGTGGTGGAAGTCCTCTCATGGTTAGGGAAGCGTTGTGGAAGTCCTCACATGGTTAGGGAAGCGCTGTGGAAGTCCTCACATGGTTAGGGAAGCGCTGTGGAAGTCCTCACATGGTTAGGGAAGCACTGTGGAAGTCCTCACATGGTTAGGGAAGCGCTGTGGAAGTCCTCACATGGTTAGGGAAGCGCTGTGGAAGTCCTCACATGGTTAGGGAAGCGCTGTGGAAGTCCTCACATGGTTAGGGAAGCGCTGTGGAAGTCCTCACATGGTTAGGGAAGTGCTGTGGAAGTCCTCACATGGTTAGGGAAGCGTTGTGGAAGTCCTCACATGGTTAGGGAAGCGTTGTGGAAGTCCTCACATGGTTAGGGAAGCGTTGTGGAAGTCCTCACATGGTTAGGGAAGCGCTGTGGAAGTCCTCACATGGTTAGGGAAGCGCTGTGGAAGTCCTCACATGGTTAGGGAAGCGCTGTGGAAGTCCTCACATGGTTAGGGAAGCGCTGTGGAAGTCCTCACATGGTTAGGGAAGCGCTGTGGAAGTCCTCACATGGTTAGGGAAGCGTGTGGTGGAAGTCCTCACATGGTTAGGGAAGTGCTGTGGAAGTCCTCACATGGTTAGGGAAGCGCTGTGGAAGTCCTCACATGGTTAGGGTAGCGCTGTGGAAGTCCTCACATGGTTAGGGAAGCGCTGTGGAAGTCCTCACATGGTTAGGGAAGCGCTGTGGAAGTCCTCACATGGTTAGGGAAGCGTGTGGTGGAAGTCCTCACATGGTTAGGGAAGCGTGTGGTGGAAGTCCTCACATGGTTAGGGAAGCGCTGTGGAAGTCCTCACATGGTTAGGGAAGCGTTGTGGAAGTCCTCACATGGTTAGGAAAGCATGTCGTGGAAGTCCTCACATGGTTAGGGAAGCGTGTGGTGGAAGTCCTCACATGGTTAGGGAAGCGCTGTGGAAGTCCTCACATGGTTAGGGAAGCGCTGTGGAAGTCCTCACATGGTTAGGGAAGCACTGTGGAAGTCCTCACATGGTTAGGGAAGTGCTGTGGAAGTCCTCACATGGTTAGGGAAGCGCTGTGGAAGTCCTCACATGGTTAGGGAAGTGCTGTGGAAGTCCTCACATGGTTAGGGAAGCGTTGTGGAAGTCCGCACATGGTTAGGGAAGCGCTGTGGAAGTCCTCACATGGTTAGGGAAGCGCTGTGGAAGTCCTCACATGGTTAGGGAAGCGCTGTGGAAGTCCTCACATGGTTAGGGAAGCGCTGTGGAAGTCCTCACATGGTTAGGGAAGCGTGTCGGATGAGCTTGACCTTGGAGGTCTCCGCCACAACGGAGCCGTGTGATGTCTCCGGGGGCTTAAAGGAAACCGTGACGACGGGCCAGGAGGGTCTTATTAACCCGGGGGATTTAACGGGCAACCGCTACGGTGCGCTGGGGGGAGGGGGGGGGCGGGGGGTTCTGCCGTCGTCGAGGGTTTCATCCACGGCGGCGTTCCACGAGTCGAACGTGTTCTAGTGAAACGGTGATGACACGGTGGCGCCCGGTTCAAACGGTTAATTCCTCGCCAGGAGTCTTCGATTTCCCAGAGTGTCGATAGAAACACGTCCGCCTTCACCGTCGCAACAGCACTTCTGCCGTTAAATAAACTCTTTGAAATGTGGCGATGTGGGCGTGTACGTTTGTGTCATCGGTTGGGGGGGAGGCCTGCTTAGTTTGACAGAGAACACAACCTCGAAACTCCCAAGACCCAAGATCCCAGAGTTGATATCTGAGCTCGGGGGGCTGCAGACGTGACTTCTCATCGCTCCGGCGCGGCTGCAAACTACCTCTGTCACCCCCTGACAGAGTTACGCTCCGCAGCCCTGCAGGTTAACAACCCAGACGCACAGCCAATATGGCAGCTGCAAACATTTAGTGCTTCTGTCCGTCCCTGACAGAGGAGCGAGCCTTGATTCAGGGAGCGCCAGACGGCAGAGGCCGGGCACCCTCGCCGTTCTGACACGTGAGCGTGGAACGTCGCCGAGTCCAGAGGTGCGGGACGGGGGGTTGAGTAACGGCCGCCGCCTTGCACGCGGGCTGGATCTCGATGAATAACGACTGTCGTGTTCCCAGAACCGCGCCGTCGAGGCGACGCCGCGTTGCCCGCGGGATCCTGTCGTCTCTCGTTGAGCCGCCGTGACTGTGAGATACCCTCCGGAGGGGAGGTGGGGAGGGAGGAGGGTAAGGCGGAGGGGAGGGGAGGTGAGGAGGGAGGAGGGGAAGGCAGGAGGAGAGGGGAGGTGAGGAGGGTAGTAGGGGAAGGTGGAGGGGAGATAAGGTGAGGAGGCAGGAGGAGAGGGGAGGTGAAAAGAGGAGGAGTGGAAGGAGAAGGAGAGGTGAGGAGGAGAGAGGGAGGAGGGTAAGGCAGAGGGAAGGGGAGGTGAAGGAGGAGAGGAGTGGGAAGGATGAGAGCGTTAGGATGAGATGAGGGAAAGTACAGCACAGTAAAAGGAGAATAGAGTGATAGGAGAAACGAGGTAGATAAAGTAGAGTGGGGGAGAGATAGAGGAAACGAGAGGGGGTGGGAGAGAGAAAGAGGGAGAGAGAGAGTGGGAAGTGTCTGATAGTGTTCTGTGATCTGCGCATCAGAATTCAGAGTGGAGCCCCCTTTAGGCCAGTCATAAATAGCTAATGGAGCCGACTGACTGGCACTATTGCAGCTTTTTCTCACAAACACACAAACACACAGGCACACACACACACACACACACACACACACACACACACACACACACAGGCACACGGGCTGTCTGTTCCGGTTCTGCCCCCAGGGCAGGTAAGGAGGCAGGGATCTCCAGGTTGATGTGCGGGAGGTGAGAACGCCAGCCTGCAGACGCTGCTGTGTTATTAGTTCCACACCATTAAAGCACAGGTCAGAGAACGTCCACAGACAGGCTGGAGGACTGTCCTATTAGGCAGGCTCTGTGTGTGTGTGTGTGTGTGTGTGTGTGGGTGTGTGTGTGTGTGTGTGGGTGTGTGTGTGTGTGTGTGAGAGAGTGTGTGTGTGTGTGTGTGTGTGTGAGAGTGTGAGTGTGCGTGTGCGTGAGAGTTGAGTGATGTACAGTACAGATGTACAGGTGTGGGGGTGTGTGTGTGTGAGTGTGAGAGTGTGTGTGTGTGCGTGTGTGTGTGCGTGTGTGTGTGACAGTTGAGTGATGTACAGTATACACAGACCACTGATCAGTGTGGAGCAATGTAGACCCAAGTAAACATTGTATGCTCAAGTATTGGATGATCAAAGTGTACACAAACCTGCCGATTTAAACCTCCATGAGAACGTGAACGACTTTCTGATGATTTCATGCAAATGAAGCAGGTTGTTTTGCAACCCTTTCCGGTGAGCAATCATGCGGCTAACAGACGCATCCGCACATCAGCGTCATCGACCGGTTTTAATATCGTGATGTCTGTCGGAGAGTCCCTCGGAGTCTTGTCAGACATGCAGAAGGAGTTCGTCTCTGGCCCGAATCTATCACGGCGCTCCGTCGACGAAGCCAAGAGGAACGCCATGATGACTCATAATTACTTTTCCTTCCAGCGTCAAGAAGATGTATCATCTTAACCTGCAAATGAAGACTTCAAAGAGTTCCTGGCAGCTAGGAGTTGCACCTGTTGTGTGTGTGTGTGTGTGTGTGTGTGGGGCTGTGTGTGTATATCTGTGGGTATGTGTATGTGTTATTATGTGTGTGTGTGTGAGGTGGGGAGGGGAGGTGATTGTTTTGTTTACCGAAGGTGGTTTTCCCTGGTGAAGCTTTTTCTTGGATGAAAGCCCGGAGGACGATCTTCCTGCATCCCTCCCCAGCGAGGAGCTCTCTGTGTGGGGCGTCTGAACATGCGGGCGTCCCTCCACAGCTGCCTTCTGTTACGAGGCTAAACGATAAAACTAAACATTACTGGAGATGAAATGGCCTGTTCATCCCTGCCAGGATCATTTTGAGGTTTTTTTGGATTCTGTTTAGCTTTTTTTGGGCCAATTCCTCCCCTGAATTCCAGAGTAATTGGTGTTCTGAGTCGTAAAAAATGGCAGAAAATTGGCAAACCCACTGCTGGAAAATAACCGTTTTTCTTTTACACGTCAGCGGATTTCAATAAACTTTCTCAAACAGTGTGTGTTGGACTATTCTTCGGAAACACACACGTTGGTTTTCCCCCCCCTTTGTTGTTTTCTGATCTCGCTGTCCTCATCCAATCTCAAGTCGGCCTCTTCAAAACCCCAAGTCCTCACCACCAAAACACTTGAGCGCCGCGAAACGTCTTCAAATAAAACGAACTTCCTGAAACATGAAATAAGTCATTACTTTAATTGTCGACGCCGCTGTGCTCGATGGAGATGTGAAGGCCGCGTGTTCTCTCCCCGGAGGCTCTCAGAAAGACACGCCACTTCGCCACGCGCACCCTCAAGTCCTCCTCAGCGTCGACTGTGAGGGAAGGAAAGCGAGGGCAAGACTCGCCAGAGAGAGAGGGGGTCGGAGATAGCAGCACACGCTCCTCTCTCTCTCGGAAGAGAAAGTACCCTTCTTCAATCTTCAAACCCAGCCTCCGTTTGACACTTGTGTTTATCCATCTCTCTCTCTCTGTGGTGAGGCATCGCGGGGGGACGCTTGTTTCGGGGCGCGGCCCACTCCCGCTGCCGTCCTGAGGGTGTGCGTTCAGAGACGCTCATCAAGACCAGCGTGAAGTTTTGAGGTTCTTCACTTCGAACCCGTGCAGTGTGTAAACGTGCACATCCCCGCACGACATGTAGTAAATCGTGTTTATCTCAACTTTCCTCATCTCTTTCCGTCTCTCTCCCTCTCTCTCTCTCCTCTCTCTCTCTCTTTCCTCTCTCTCGCTCACACACACACATGTCCGGATATATGCAAACGCGCACACACGCGCGCACACCTATTCACAAGCGCCCACACAAACACAGACACGCAGATCAAAACATCTGCATTCTCCCCGGGTTGTTCTCCTCTGATCAGTCGCTGTTTGCTCTCCGTCTCTGCCGCTTCGAGACGTCACAAATACTTAAGGCTCCGCGCGTAAACAAATGAGTTTTTGTTGCCTTGTTTGTTTTGTCTTCTCCCAGCGTATTACGCCGCCGCCATAGAAAGGAATTGGAAATGGGAACAGGCTTTGAAGCTTTGTTACCTGACAGATGCTTTCAGTTTGCTCAGTGCAAATGCACCTTAAGCCACGTGGGCCTTCTTAATCCCCCCTAGGCATGACTGGGGCTAGCTAGCTGCTAGCTCTACGTCTGTCAACAGCTAGCTAGCTGATAGCTCTATGTCTGTCAGCTACGTCTGTCGACAGCTAGTTTTTTTCCTTTTTTTTTACGGCAGTTGGCGTCCATCATATTGCATTACTACCTGGCCTTGCATCTCAAATCTCATTCTTCGTCGTAACGTTGTGCCTTGAACTTTGTCCCTCTCCTCGCACAGTACTGTGCAGCATTGTAGAATGGGTATTGGGACTGTGGCTAGCTAGTCTCTAGCCGCTAGTCGCTAGCCGCTATTGTCTGAGACTGACTGGCACAGCGAATGGGATCAGCAAAGGCCTGCCTGGCTGACTAGTTTCTCAGGATTCTCTAAGAGCTTGTCACAGTAAGTGAGTGTGGTGTGTGTGGGGGGGGGGCACGGTTGTGTGTGTGTATGGGGGGGGGGCACGGTTGTGTGTGTGTATGCACGGTTGTGTGTGTGTATGCACGGTTGTGTGTGTGTATGCATGGCTGTGGTGTGTGTGTGTGTGTGTATGGGCGGGGGGGGGGCATGGCTGTGTGTGTGTGTGTGTGTGTGTGTGTGTGGGCACGGCTGTGTGTGTGTGTGTGTGTGGTGTGTGTGTGTGTGTGTTTGTGTGTGTGTGTGTGTGTGTGAGGAACGAGGCCGGGTACTTCACATCGTGTGTTCTTGGGCTCTGATCTGTGAAAGACGAGAGGTGGCTCAAATCAACACCATCTCTTTGTATCTTCCTCTCCACCAATCCCTCCATCCTTTCATCCCTCCATCCCTTCATCCCTCCCTCCTTTCATCCCTCCATCCCTCCATCCCATCTTCCCATCTTCCCGTCCTCCTCTGGTCTCGCACGGAGGGACATCCTGGACGCCACACTGAGTGTTTTAAAGAGCTGTTTTAGTTTCGTTTGGAGGGGATGTGGGCATTTTGTTGCCTTCAAAAGGAAAATGTTCCCACCAAATGGAGTGTGTAATTGGCATGCTGTTTCATGTGGCCTGGATAAATGTGTGACTGCCATGTGGCAGTGGTGTACAGGGACTCTGGCACAGCTAGAAACAATATGTGGTCTCAGGACACATTCAGCCACTATCATATTCAGAGTCTTTGGTATTGAGGACGAATCTCACTTTAAACGAAAACCACGTTTAGTCCCCAGTGAAGCTTTGAAATTTCACAGAAAAAGCCGGTCACTTCTCACAAGACACGATAAGGAGAGTCGAGGAAGACGCACTCTCCTGTTTGACTTTGACAAGATGGCGGAAGCAGCTGGCTGTTACAATAAATGTTTCACGAGTGGCATTACTGCATATTTATGAGAGAGACAGTCACTCTGTAAATCAGCAACGACCGCACTATGAAACATTCTTTAAACTTTGCCGTCACGGAGGGTTGAACATGCACTCTCGCCGCCCCCCCCGCCCTCGCCGCCCGACTTCCTTATGTCTCTGACAGTGAGTTTAATCAAAAAACAGACGGAATCTTGTTAGCTTATCTACTGTGGTGTGAAATTTCTCTTTGAAGCAGTTGAAGACAATAGGAGTTACGGATAACAGCTATCAGAGAAGGAACTGTGCAAATGAGAGGATGAGAAATAGAGAGAGAGTGGGAAAAAAACGAGGGAGAGAAAGAGGGGTTTGAGAGGGTGGGGGGAGGAAGGGGGGAGCGAGGGAGGGAGATAAATAGAGAGACGGGAAGAGAGAGAGAGAATGAGCCATATGGTATGTGTGTGACTGTGTGAAACATTGACAAACTAGGCCTGGGGATTAGGAAAGACCAGGCCTGAATACTAGAACAACCCCATTCCCCCATTCTTAGACTATCTATAGACCCTCAGCCCGTGACATCATTGGCTACTCTAAATTGCCCTGCTAATGCATAAGTTAAAATGTCCCTGACACAGCCTTGCTCTACCTCAGAGAGGAACCGGGAGGGGGGGGCAAGACAGAGAGAGAGAGAGCTAGAGATGAAGTGAGATAGACTGAGAGATAGAGAGAGAGAGAGAGACAAGAGAGAGAGGGAGAAGGGAGAGGGACAGAAGATAGAGAGCAGAGACGAGAGAGAGCAGAGAGAGAGAGAGATGAAGTATCTGACCCCCATATGTCCGTCCAAGTCCCCCGTGGCTCCCGCCTGCCACTACCACCCCCTCACCTGGCTTCCATTAGCCGGGTTGACAGAAGCTTGCTAGGCCGCCCTCAAGACTCCCCTCCTCACCGCCAGACAGAGAGAGAGAGAGAAGACAGAGAGAGAGAGCAGATGAGAGAGAGAGAGAGAGTGAGAGAGAGAGAGAGAGATCGAGAGAGTAGGCCGGCCCTCAAGACTCCCCCTCCTCACCGCCCGCGCACCTGCGAGGGACAGCACGGAGAAGCGCTGTAAGTTATTATCGGGAAAGGTTAGGAGTCGTAGCGTCCTGTCACACCTCCTCGCTTCGCAGCGTGGTGAATCAGGGCCCCCCCCCCAGGACTTCCTGCCAAGCGGATATAGTCATACTAGCAGAAGTGACAGGTACATTGTCCCCGGAGATGACCCACAGAGTAGCCAATTACAGAGCCCGGGTTGCTGCCGATGGTCCTATCAGGGCCTGTGAGGAAGATAGCTGTGGATTGTCTTATCGGTTCTAGCCCGCTACATATGACTAATACTTCTATTAGACTAGGGTCACCCACAAGCTAATGAGGTTCTCTTTACCCTGGCCCAGTTTGGGAAATATATAGTTGGATAATGCTTAGTTGAAAAGGCGATTTTTTTTCTCTCACGTGTTTTAAGTTCAAAGGATTTGATTTACTTTTTAGTGACATAGAGTTTTTTTTGCACCGGCCTATCTGTCGAGGCGTTTCATAGCCTCTGATTTTCATATTCAGTATCCTCGAGAGAATTTTGAGCAATTTGCAATCCAGCAAAATCTTTGCAAACCTCAAGTCCAGCAGGCGAGGAGAATAATGTTTAGAAATGACGTGTAAAATGAATATGGGGGTCGATGACCTACAGCAAAACCGTCTATATAGCCTATTTCAAATACCACACGTAACTGGAAGATGAATGAAAGATGTCATGCTATGCCGTTTCTATTACTAGCCTACTGCCTGCTTTTAAGCGGCCATCGGTAACAGGGTTCACTAATGGAAAAGACGAGGCGTCGCTGCTTCTTTGTACTGTGCCGAACTCCCCGAATGACTACGTTTCAATTTAAGGACGAATATTTTCCTACGGCCACCATGACATAATCGCCCCCCCCTGCCTAGAACCTGTATAACTCTCAGTATACCTGCGCCTCTTCTATTGACTGTCTATAGGGGGGGACAAGTTATTCCTCGTCCTACTTCTCAGTGAGAAATGGTTGAAATGCGTGAGAAATAGGCTACAAGGTGTTGCGTGAGGGCGTTCGAATTGGCTGAAATGCGTGAGTCTCACTCTGCCTTCGGCGTGGGGCACAACCTTTGTTATCTCACATATATATTTAGGTATTGCACTGGATATCGATCGTCCTTGGGGGGATCAAGCATTCATTGACGTGGGAAAAGAACAGTATTGGTTAACCAATTAGGAAACTGACAAAAACCTTGTGGTGACTCCCGCGAGCCCTTCAATGTGAAAGTAGCTTATCGTAGCCGCAGGTTTCACACAACTTGTGCTGTGAGTCAAACCAGAACCGCTTTGGATGCGTCCTGTAGTTTTCTTAAATGTATGCCTATGTTTTATTTTGATACGCTAATTAATGCGCTTGAGTCCGCAGCAAGCCAGTAGCTCTGCTTCGCTCCACAAATTGGCTCAAACGAGAGGTCGTTAAAACTTGTAAAACCAACACCCTTAATAGCACCCACGGCAGAAAAGAGCGCGAAAGAATTGCCAATGATGAAACTTCCATGTTTACTAATGACAGACAACAAGGCAACTTGGCTAATATGTTTATATAGAAGTATTATGTAAGGGTTTGTTTTTTTGCAGTTGAGTATATTTCAGAAATTGGACATAAAGCAGTAATTGCTTGAGGCAAATTCACTGTGGAACAATGCTAGTTTGACCTTCAACTGACGTTCAGCTGTGATAAACAATAACAAACTTGGCAGAGTAAATCACCGGAGCTTTAACTATCAACCCATCACATGACCACGCACACCCCCACCCCCACCACCCCCCACAGACACGAGCGCATGCACCCTACGGGTAAACACCACTGACAAGGGGAAAGCTACCGCTAATTAGCTGGTGTTGAAGTGCATTTGTTCAAAGTCCTGGAGTGGATAAGAGAGCGCGAGAGACGAGCCCTGCTCCTTCACCCAATTCACCACGCTGCCGCTTAAACTAGCTCTCTTTACTTCAGGTTCATTGCAATGGAAGAATTAACAATAACAATATTAATTTTAATAAGCCTGCTGATATTCAATCAGTCCTCTCATGCGTGGATTTCCGTTTACAAATAGCCTTCACGTGCAAGTTCGCGAGCACACGCACACAGTCTTGTTTGGGGGGAGGGGGGGTAGAAGAAGAAAAAAAAGCAGTTTCTTCTGCTAATACATAACACATGAATGTTGTTGGAGTAGAGCTGCGTTTCTTGTGTAGACGCACGAGGGTCCACTAGAATGATAACGTTGTCCTTGACTTATACTATGGGACGTCGCGTGTTCGTTCAAGTCTGGGGAAAACACACGATAAAGTGTAGGCGATATGAAAGTCACGATATTTTCACCAAAGTAGAGCCTACTTGATATGCAGCTAGTGTGTTGGGAATGCTTTGGATAGGCTACTAACATTGTGTGAAAATATATGAAATAATAAAAATGATAAATAATAAAGATGACAAAAGACTTTGCTGTGCGGTTTTACAGAATCATGCATTCCGTCTCTTTTCTGTCTAGGGACTTTTCACTGCGATGGCTCCTCAAAACCAAGAAGAGTCGTTGACAGACGGCCAACTTTAAAGTCAAAAACACACACAAAAAATAACCTTACCTATTCTAAATCTTCAGAAAAAAGTAACATTCAAATGAAACCCAACCTATACTTTCACCTCAGCAAAATCAACATATTACGAAATTAACCCTCAGCAGATAATGAAAGTGTTTTATAATTGCAGTAATGGAAGCCTGTTGCCACAGAGTGGTTTCCGAGAGAGTGAAGTGTACACCATTAGAATGACTCAGTCCCAGTTTAATTAGGTGTTTATTTGACCTTGGGCCCATTAGTTAGCTAATTAGATCTCTAGTCTGGTTAAGAGCTGTCGTCTCTGACTCATTCACCTGAGTGGTCAACCAGTCTCCTCCACAGAAGAGTGACCCAACAGCGCCACCATGTGGACGTTACTGCACTTGAATTTTAAAAACTTTCGGGTTTCATTTCCAGTTCAGGGTAAACAGTGACACACAGTAAAGCAATGGTCGTTATAGCTCGAGTATACAAACAACGTTATTGTATAGTGTTCATCAATCAAAGCATCATTTTTTTAGAACAAATCAAGCCTCGTTTGAGTTAAGGTGAGTAAAGGGTGATCAAGTTCAGGTTCTGTTAGCTATGCTTCAAACACAGTATGCACTGCATCGGCAAAGCCATAAATACCCTTTCAAAACAATCACAATAGGCCCAACCACAACACTCCTCTCCATGGCAACACACAGTAGCCCCTCCCACCAGCGATGGCCTTGCTGACAGGTTGGAAGGCAGAGGCAGTGACACGTTAACAAGCACGCCTCCCTCTCACGCGCCACCTCGCCATATATGGGCGGAGTCTCTACTTCCTGGTGGCCTCCAATTGGTTAGTTAGTCCATGGAGGCGATGCAGGTGAGACTAGATGTGGCTCTCCTGGACTCTGCTCTTGGGTGCGCCTGTTCCCAGCATGGGCACAAACAACTCGGCGTCCCCCTCTCCCTCCTCCTCCTCCTCCAGGGCCCTCTCTCCTCCCTCCTCCTCCAAGGCCCCCCTCTCCCTCCTCCTTCTCCTTCCTCTCCCTCCTCCTCCCTCCCTGCCACCACACTCTTCAACTGCGGGTGTACAGACACCAGGACATCCAGGCTTCTCTCCTTCACCCCTCCTCCTCCTCCCTCCCTACCCCCCCTCCACCTCCTCAGGCACAGGGACCACGCAGGACTCCCCGGGCCGGGGGCCGTCGATGGCCTGCCTGCCCCCCCAACGCCTCCCCCCTCCGGCCAGGCGGCGGCGGCGTCGGAGGGCCGCATGGCGTCCTCCACGTAACCCCGGCAACTGAGGATGAGCGGTGGCAGCGGCACGCTCCGGGCCAGCTCCTCCATGTGCCGGGCGAACTCCATGGTCTTGTACTGGGTCACCTTGGCCAGCTCCAGGGTCTTGGCCGTGGTGATGATGGGGATGCGTTTGGCGATCTCCAGCGCCTTCTGGAGTTTCTCGTGGCCTTCCGTGCGGAAGAACTCGTTGATGGCCTTCTCCGTCTTGCTCAGGTGGCTTCGGACCATGCAGAAGCGCGTGACGTTGAGGACGGTGATGATGGTGAAGGTCACGAGGCACACGATGATGTAGTAGAGGCCCATGCCGCCGGAGACGTAGGCCACGCGGAGGACGATGGTGTAGTTGGAGGAGCCGGACGGGCCCCAGGAGATGCAGGTGTACCTGCCCCTGTCCTCGAACGCCACGCTGGTGATGTTTAGGACGCCCCCCTCCTCAACACGCCACTTGCCACCTAGAGGAGGAAGGGGCGGGGATGGAGAGGGTTGGAGCAATCGCATTAGACAGTTCAACCGTTTTTTTCTGCATTAAAACTATTTAATTTCAAGTTTTTTTTTCCGTTTCTGCTAACCTCCTTCATCCGCATCAAGAACGACACCTTTGGAGTTGTACCACTGGATGTCGTCATTGGAACCGGTCACGTTGCATTCTATCTGCGCGCTAGCCCCTTCCTTCACCACGATTTCTCTGCGGGGCGTTAGACTGGCCAGAAGCTGGAGTGAAACAGCAGAATGGTTGTGGGCCGCGTGCGAGGTCGGCACCTCCGCTTGTCCGTTAGAAAGGACTACCGATATGGAGAAACACGCCAAGAAACATCTGAGGAATGTCCTGACGCAGTGCCGCTCCGGTGACATGTTGAAGCTCTTCTCACAGCAAGGCTCGTTGATCTGGAACCTGTTGAACAAGCATTAAGTAGGGTAAAGGTGTAACATTAAGCATTTGCGGCGTGTGAGAAATAGCAAATCAGTGACATATGGATTATAAGACTGCGCAATATACTTTTTTTTTATTAGTTAGTATATTTGCTAATGAAAAACTCTTATAAGATAGCTATTCATTAATACAAATCACTTAAACCAAAACAATACAAATCCCTTAATACAAGCAGGATGACAGTTGACTCGCAAAAGTTGACACAAACACCTGTTGAACAGAGATGTCCTAACAACATTCATAAGTACGCCTCATCTTCCTTTGTCGCGCGATATCATCCTAAATCAATATTCGTTGCGATAAGACAGCACACCGAAGTAGTAAATAAAAAGATATGAAGACAAAACCTTGGTGGTCTGACTTTACCTTCAAGAGCATCACAACCAACTTCCGTGTTCATCGGGTGAGGGCAGGGCGTGGCCACATCATGTCAGATGACAGCGGTGTAAACAAGCCTACGTGGAGGTCCATAGTTTACTGTCGCGGTGTGTTCATCCATTCACTGATCGTGATAGTAGTTGTGATAGGGACTCCATACCCGTGTCTGAACAGAGCGCTATTAACCTTTTTTGCTGACCTAGCCTAAGATAGTGACTGAAACTATATCACCTGTATCATCTGCTGGCAGTAGATGGCGATATGCTCTTTAACGTACAACACAATGCAGCACAGAATAAGAAAATCATTCGCCAGGCAGCACCCACAACAAATCGCCGTGTGACGTGGCTAATCGCAACACCCAGTAAAAGGAGACATCAAGAATAACATACGAGTTCTTGGATTGAATAGCTTTTTAACAAGGTACAGACAATATTGATCAACTTGGTTCTTTTCTTCACGGTACAGTTGAACATATTTGTAGAAACACAACCGAACGACCAAGCTAGACAACAAATCTGGCTAACCTATAGGTAGCTAACCTAGCAAGCTGACAGTTGACAACTCTAGTACTGTGCAATACTTTTAGCGAGTTATTTCGCTTCATTTTAGAAAGGAGAGCTCTATACACTGTTGGCTTTAACGCTTATTTTACGGTTAAGGTGATGTCTTAAAGTAAAGTTGCTTTCTTTAGCTGCAAGGAAGAGTCATACTGTTGCCTAATGATGTCGTGAGTCAGTAGCTACAATTACAGCTTTGACATTGCATTAGGCACTCTAGGTTATGTTGCCAATGAGCTAGCTACCAACAATATAGTCTATCTATAGCCTTCGAGTTAACTGGTACAGGGGTAGCTAGCATAGCAACTGTTTTCCTGTAATCGATACAACTTCATTTAATACTGACATTTGTATTTATTTATTTATTACTGAAACAGTTGTTTGTTTATCCGATAACGTTGTCAGGTATGTAAGATGTCGGACAGTGAAGCTCCCGGTGCTCCGGCGGGGAGCGATGAGGTCGTACCCCAGCCGTCCCCCGTGACCCCAGACGCGGGGAGCGATGAGGTCGTACCCCAACCGTCTCCCGTGACCCCAGACGCGGGGAGCAATGAGGTCGTACCCCAGCCGTCCCCCGTGACCCCAGACGCGGGGAGCAATGAGGTCGTACCCCAGCCGTCCCCCCGTGACCCCAGACGCGGGGAGCGATGAGGTCGTACCCCAGCCGTCCCCCGTGACCCCAGACACGGGGAGCGATGAGGTCGTACCCCAGCCGTCCCCCGTCACCCCAGACGCCAACCCGCCCCAGACACCAGACGTGACCTTGGGCGAAGTCGCCGCAGATATCGCCCCGAGCCGGAAGACCAGAAGAAGACCTGAGACCAAACCTCCGGTGGAGGTCCAGGAGGAGACCCAGGCGAAACCTAATGCAGAAGAAGAAACAGCCACGGTAAGGCTACATTTGAGACAAAATGTGAACATATAATCTCATACTGACCCCAATCAGGCCACAACCTGCGTTGTAATTCCTTTGTCTTCCCTCCCTCCCCCCTCTCTCTCTCCAGCCCTCGAGTGAGTCCACAGTAGCCCAGGGGGGCTGGGGCTACTGGGGCAGCTGGGGCAAATCCCTCCTGTCCACGGCCACAGCCACAGTAGCTACCGTAGGTGAGTGGATCCACCGGGCCAAAACACGGCCGACAAACCGACGGTATCCTTAAACTCAGCGCCCCTTCCGTCTGCTCTGTTGATGTTTGTGATCCTGTTCTACCCACCAGGTCAGGGGATCACTCAGGCCATAGAGAAGGCAGAGACGTCCCTGGGCATCCCCAGCCCCACAGAGCTGTCTGCCCGGGCGGGGCCGGAGGGCAGGGCACAGGGTGAGAGAACCACGCTGACTCATCCTGCTCGGAGGCCGAGGCCTGACTCGTCCTGGTCCGGATTAGTTATAATCCCCCCCGCGACTGTAAACCGACACGCGATAAACCGTGATGATGCGGCGTTAGCGGGGGAGATAATAATACATTTATAATAATAAATTATATTTATAATTCACTCAATATTCTAATAATAATCTCTTGAGTGCTACAAAGCATAAAGTAATACAAATAAGATGGTGGTTGTGTGACTAGTTACATACACACACATAAACAGGCATGTTCTTGTGGTCTGTTGGGTCCAGGTGAGGCGAGCGCTGAGGCAGACCAGGCGGAAGGAGACGGCAGTGAGTCGGCCGTGGGCAGCGCCATGGGGATGCTGTCCTCACTCAGCAGTGTTGTTCAAAGCACTGTAAGTACGAAGCTCTCCTCTCCTGGCTTTCGCTCTCTCCTCTCTCTCTCTCTCCTCTCCTCTCGATCCCTATCTCTCCTCCTCTCCTCTCTCTCTCTCACTCTTCTCTCTCTCTCCTCTCTCTCTCTCTCTCCTCCCTCTCCTCTCTCTCTCTCTCTCCTCTCCTCGCTCTCTCTCTCTCTCTCTCTCTCTCTCCTGGCTTTCCCTCTCCTCTCCTCTCCTCTCCTCCTCTCCTCTCCTCTCCTCTCCTCTCCTCTCCTCCCCTCTCCTATCTCTCTCCACCCCTCTCCTCTCCTCCCCTCTCCTCTAACCCTCAGTGTGTGACCCTGACTATGCCGTGTCCTTCTTCCTCTCCTCCTCCTCCTCCTTCTTCTCTTCTCCTTCATCTCCTCATCCTTCTCTCTTCTCTTCTCCTCCTCCTCCTTCTTCTTCTCTCTTCTCCTCCTCCTCCTTCTTCTCTTCTCCTTCATCTCCTCCTCCTTCTTCTTCTGTCCCCCCAGGGGAAGACGGTCCTCAGCGGAGGTCTGGACGCCCTGGAGTTCCTCGGGAAGAAGACCATGGATGTGATCGCGGAGGGAGACCCCGGCTTCAAGAAGACCAAAGGGCTGATGATCAGGTCCTCCACGCTGTCCCAGGTACGGAGACCCCCAGGCACCCCTGCCTCTCCTTCCCTCGTACCCCCACCGTCAGGCTCTGCTCTCTGGGGAGGGTCGGTCGAACGGGAGGCTGATCTGGGTCAGGCTCTGTCTCAGCTCTAGCTGACCTAGCTACACACACACACACTTTCTCTCACTCACACACACACACACACACACTTTTCTCTCACACACACACACTTTCTCTCACTCACACACACACTTTTCTCTCACACACACACACACACTTTCTCTTACTCTCACACACGCGTTTCTCTCCCACACACACACACACACTTTCTCTCACACACACACACTTTCTCTCTCTCACACACACACACACTTTCTCTCACTCTCACACACACACACTTTCTCTCACACACACACACACACACTTTTCTCTCACACACACACTTTCTCTCATTCTCACACACACACACACGCGTTTCTCTCCCACACACACACTTTCTCTCACACACACACACTTTTCTCTCACTCTCTCACACACACACTTTCTCTCATTCTCACACACACACACACACACACACTTTTCTCTCACACACACACTTTCTCTCACTCTCACACACACACACACACACACTCACTACTCTCACACACACACACTCTCGTGTGCGTGCAGGTGCTGAGGGAGGCGAAGGAGCGCGAGGAGCAGCAGACGGAGGTGGCGTGCGCCACGGAGAAGAAGGCCCACTACGGGATGCTGTTTGACGGCTTCCAGGGCCTGGCACACCTGGAGGCTCTGGAGATCCTGTCCAGGGAGAGCGAGGCCAAGGTGACGCCACGGAGACATCACACACACACACACACACACACACACACACACACATACACACACAGACACACACACACACACACACAGACACACACACACACACACAGACACACACACACACACACACAGACACACACACAAACACACACACACACACACACACGCACACACACACACACACATACACACAGACACACACACACACACACACACACACACACGTGACAGAGAGAGAGTTAGTGATGAGGGGGTGTGTGAGGGGTGTGTGTGTGCGCCAGAGAAAGTAAGTGTGTGAGAGAGATGGAGAGTGCTTGTGTGTATGTATGTGTGTGAATCAGAATCAGAAAGGGATTTATTGGCCATGAAAGTTTGCACAGACAAGGAATTTGCTTTGGCAGTGTGTATGTGTAAGAGAGAGAGGGAGAGAGAGCATAGAGACATAGAGACAGAGTGTGTTTGTCAGAATGTATCTGTGACTAAACATAACCCCTGTGGGTCCCTGTGTGTGTGTGTGTGTGTGTGTGTGTGTAGGTGAAGTCTGTCCTGACCACCCTGTCAGGAGAAGAGCTCGCCCAGCTGAGACGTGACCTGGAGCTGATCAAGGAGCCCTTCTCCCTGGTCGAGTTCGACGACGACGAGGTGGACGAGAAGAAAGGTAGGGAAAACATCCAGGAAAACCTCCAGGGCTGCTTTCAAAAATGGAGTCTATTTTACCGACGTTATATAAGTATAACATGTCAGTGTCTAGGATATGCACCGCTAAAGCAAATACGTCGCTCTTTCAGACGAAGATGGATCGGAGTTTCTCAGGGAATTAACAGAGGCTCTGAATGGGCTGCGCTTATCAACGACAGCAGACAAGCTGGGAAAGGTAGGGACAGAAATGTGCCTGTCAGTGTGTGTGTGTGTGTGTGTGTGGCGCCATCTACTGGTCATTGCTGGTAAGACGGAGCCCTATATTTTGCTCCTCATGTAACCAGTATTACATCGATATATTATTTTGTTGTGGGTTAAAGCTGATTAAAGTTGATGATAGGTGAGAGTTGATGGTCATCTCTGGGTTTATCAAGTGCATTTCCCTCCGCAGGCCAGCAGGGGCGCCTGTGAGCAGATTGCTGAGATGACCAAGCCTGTGGAGGTGGAAGAAGAAGGGCAGGAGGAGGATGAGACAAAACCGTACACAGTCGAGGTAGGAGAAGAAGAAATAGCCGCACACCAAGAAACTATAACAGCCGTACAAAACGCCACACAACGCCAGATAAACAAAGTTGTCTTTCTCGTCCCCGTCGCTTCCGTTCACTTCCTGTTCACTTCCTGTTTACTTCCTGTCAGGACGTCCACTCGGCCGCCATCAGGAGCCTGGCAGAGCTGACCGCCCGCTCCATCGAGCAGTTCCACAAGGTGGCCGAGATGATCCTGTTCTCGGACAGCCAGGAGGTCGCGAGCCTGGAACAGGCCCGCATCCTCGCACAGTACGTCCCTGCCTTCCTCCCCTCGCTCTAGATCCCATGCTCGCACAGTACGTCCCTTCCTGCCTCCCCTCGCTCTAGATCCCATCCTCGCACAATACGTCCCTGCCTGCCTCCCCTCGCTCTAGATCCCATCCTCGCACAGTACGTCCCTGCCTGCCTCCCCTCGCTCTAGATCCCATCTCCCCAGAGGACCATTAGCTACTGAATGAGGCCGTCCAGGCATTTAGTCGTGGATGAGGAAAACAGAGCAGATCTGGCCTCCGAGGAAACACTTTATGTAATGTGGGTGTTTCCCTTCACGTTATTTAAACTGAATATTCTGCATCTCCTCCAGGATAACCATCGTCTTGTGCAAGGAGGTGTCTCTGCAGTCCAAGAAGTTCACCTCGGCTTTAACCACAATCGGGGTAAGATCATCCCCCCCTGTCCCTTCTCCCCCACCACATGTTCAACGTTGTTTACGAAGCGAGAACCAGCTATTTGTCTACCTTGCAACTACATTCGCCGCACCCTAAGTCGTGGATCGAAGTACGGAAGGACTTTTAAAGGACACCTTGTTTGTCTGGCATTCCACCAAATTGTCTCTGATGAGTTTGCTCAACTTTTGCAGACTTTATTTAATAGAATGTCTTAAGTGTCTCGTTTCGGGAGGGTGAATGTCTGGGCGATGGCAAATTGATGTCGTTTGTCTTCCTGACACGGCGGTAATGGAGATGCAGAAGATGCAGAAGCCGCGGGATGAGAATCAGGAGAGAGCGGGGTGATGTCGCAAACGACGGACTCTTAACGAGACGTAAATGTTTTGTTGTTGTTTTTTCTCCCCGCAGGCGACTAAGGGAGGAGACGTGCTCAATCCTCTCATCACCGGGGTGTTTCTCGAGGTGGGGGTCCGACTGTCTCCACACCTGCTGCATGTCACCAGCGTGTGTGTGCGTGCGTGCGTGCGTGCGTGCGTGTGTGTGGTGGTGTGTGTGGTAGAGAATGGCAAGGATAACTACACCGCCACACAATTGTATACTCATCCATAAACCACCTTCCTCTCCTCCTTCTCTTCTCCTTTATCTCCTCCATCTCCTCCTCTTCTTCTCTTCTCTTTCATCTCCTCCTCATCCTTCTTCTTCTCTTCTCCTTCATCTCCTCCTCCTTCGTCTTCTCCTCCTCTTCTCTTCTCCTCCTTCTTCTTCTTCTCTTCTCCTTCATCTCCTCCTCCTCCTCCTCTCTCTCTCTTCTCCTTCATCTCCTCCTCCTTCTTCATATCCTCCTCCTTCTCTTCTCCTTCATCTCCTCCTCCTCCTTCATCTCCTCCTCCTCCTTCTTCTTCTTCTCTTCTCCAGGCTTCCAACAGTGCGTCCTACATCCAGGATGCCTTCCAGCTGCTCATGCCCGTCCTGGAGGTCACACACATCCAGAGTGGGACAGACTCAGCCCAGCCGTGACCACTTCCTCTGCAACGGTGACAACTTCCTGCCTCGACAGCAGTGCCAATAATGGACTCGTAAGTCTGGCTGTAAAGGATTTTCTGTGCTGGCTGTATCGCGGTCTACACTCCTAAACACACACCTGCAGACACGTTGGGGGGGGTGGAGGGGATGGAGCTGATAGGGGAACAGTGTGGAACTGGCTTTAACTGGTCTGCTGATTGGCCTTTGAGCTTAAGAGGCGGGGCTTAGGGGAAGCCTTTATCAAACTGGTGGTGTTTCGTTGCCGTTTTCAAAACAGCCTCGACTTTTAATTCTGTTTTAGTTCATCTCACTTAATTTTACGCCTGGAAGGAAATGGTATACTCCGAAGTGTTTTTTTTCTTCCCAGTTAGCTCAGTGCTGAAAGCGTACGGCATTGTAGATAGAAGCATTTAGTTTCAGGTTTTAGAGGTGATGCTGCATTTTGAAAAGTACTTGAGCTAATCCAAGTCGTATATGTCTTTTACATGTTTGTTTGTTTTTACATACGACTGAATACATTTGGTTAATCTCTCAACGACTAATTCAGTTCTTTATTCAGGACATTAATACCTCAGGATGAAGCAGTATGTCAGGTGTGTTCTGTACATGTCTGTCTAAATTTGACCTCTCCAATTTATTTTATTGTTGGAACAAATTGACCCTTTACGGATTCAAAACTTGTCACAGAAGTTGCAATTGTATGTGTAATGTGATTATAACCCGTGCTTTTTAACGGTATGAAGTGTTATTTTCGGGGGAATATAATTGCCAGGTATTTTCTGTGTTTCAAATAAAAGGTTTTTCTTAAACAAAAATACTTTAACTGATTACTGTGACACTAAGGTCAAAGGGGGCTGATACATTGTTCTATACCAGTCAGTCACGTCTAAAATAATATTTTATCGAAATGTTTCATTGCACTATGATCAATGGATGAGTTGAGTTATCAGTAATAAATTATCTAGTGGCTGGAGGTTTCAAACATGTTTTGGAAACATACCGGTGTGTAATCAATCACAGAAATTAAGGTAAATTAAGCAGTTGAAATAAGAACATTTAGTTTTGAAGAGTTTTGAGCAAGGTAAGGTGAAACGTGGGTACCACTCGAGCGCCAAGCCTTGTCCGCAACCACGCATGGAGATTGCTGGACTCCGCGCCTGCGCATATGTATTTCTATGACTTCCGATACACAAGGAACACCAAGGTCTAACAGCGGCCCCGACAGAATAATCTACACCGCGACGTGTCAGGTATTGTTTTAAAAGATCGCAGTGGTTTATATGGTTGTGCTATCCTATTAAAAAACAAGTTTTAATCAAGCGAGGTCTACAAAGCAGTCCGAGTTATCCCTCTTACTAACGCTAGCCATTAATACGCAGCTAGCTAACTGTTTAGCTGTTGCTAGCTTTCAATCAAGCTAGCTTGTTGTCAAGCTAACCTACCAAAAGGCAAAACATACGACATGCAGGTTGCTAGTGTACTAGCTTAGCAAGTTACGGTTGGATATATGAGGAAGCTAACGTTAGCCTTTGCGTTTATCTGACCGGCTTTCTATCAAGATAGCCGAAGCAGCAAGGTATCTCGGTAGTTGGCTAGCCTGCTACAGAAAGAAACGCTAGCCAGTTTGCTGCGACGCTGGCCAGATAACTTGTGTATTGTTTCCCCCCAACGTTTACCAACCATCCAAGTAAGAATGTCTTACTGTAATCGTCTAAAATACGACAAATGTCAATTAGCTATGAAAGAAACACTGCTGGAGATGTCCTGATTCAAGAGGCTATCCATAGCATCACTGCTAGTATGGCTGGCGCAAGTCTGGCGTCGCTTGCTCCTGCAAACCGGGTTTTGATTTGGCCGCCTCCGTTTTTTCAAATATGAATGAGGAATTCGTTTTTTTTTGGTCGAAGCCTGGAAGCTTTGTCATTTAACGCCAGCCTTTCTATCTTTCCTGTCATGCAGTCTGTAAATCCGAGAGGCAGTGTTTCTGCTACATTTCGCAGAGGCGACCCGCCCCTACAAAAATCGCAATTATACGACTCCGTAGAACGGTCGTCCGCTCTATCTCCACTTGGAGGATGAGCAACTAGAACAGTTTGTGGACAATCACTCGTTATCTCATAACGACGAAATACAAATAAACATGACAGGAAAGCACATTCTCTTAGGCCCAGTCAGTCAGGCAGCGACAAACTAGGAGGACTACAAGCACAAGCTGGCTGGGGGACCGTAAATATGTTCTAAAGTTTGTTGCATGCGCGCACCACCCAAGCATGCGAACTTTTTAAATGTTACATTCTCAACTGTATTTCTTCAACAGAGTACTTTTCCTCGCCTGGCTGCCCCGCTTAGTGCTGCAGAATTGTTGGGGTTTTCAGTCCTCCCCTCAGCCTGCGAGAATGCCTGCTGCACTTGCAGATACGAGTCAGATTATCTGCGAGGTCTGGGCGAGTAACGTAGAGGAGGAGATGAGGAAGATCCGACAGATCGTTCAGACCTTCAGCTACATCGCCATGGTAACGTTTCCTCCCCCCCACCCACCTCACGAAGCTTCACCCCACCCCCCCCTGTCTCTCACCGACTTCAGGACTTGGCGCATCTTCTAACTTCGTCCGTCCCCCCGTCCCCGTCTGTGTTCTCTTGGTTCGATCCTCCAGGACACAGAGTTCCCCGGCGTGGTGGTCCGGCCCATCGGGGAGTTCCGCAGCACGGTGGACTACCAGTACCAGCTGCTGCGCTGCAACGTGGACCTGCTGAAGATCATCCAGCTGGGCCTGTCCTTCATGAACGAGGACGGAGACTACCCTCCAGGAACCACCACGTGGCAGTTCAACTTCAAATTCAACCTCACGTAAGGAACACACACACACACACACACACACACCACCCACAAAATGGCTACGAGGTCCCTCCATTTGAAAAAAAAACAAGGAGGGCCAAACAGCTGCTGACCCTTCTGCCTCTCTCTTTGCCTCTCTCTCTCCTCTCTCTCTCTCTTTGCCTCTCTCTGCCTCTCTCTGTCTGTCTCTCTCTTCCTCCCTCCCTCTCTCTCTGTCCCTCCTCTCTCTCTCTCTCTCTCTCTCTCTCTCTCTCTCCTCTCTCTCTCTCTCTCTCTCTCTCTCTCGTCCTCTCTCTCTCTCTCTCTATGTCTCTCGTCCTCAGAGAAGACATGTACTCCCAGGACTCCATAGACCTGCTGCAGAACTCTGGGCCTCCAGTTTCAAGAAGCACGAGGAGAAGGGCATCGACACGCTGTACTTTGCAGAGCTGCTCATGACGTCGGGGCTGGTGCTGTGTGAGAACGTCAAGTGGCTCTCCTTTCACAGGTACGTCTCAGGGAGAGAGAGAGAGAGAGACACACACACAGTGTCTCTCTCTCGGACGTGCCTCACACGGTTCACTAGGAACAGGGTAGCAAGCTAGTACTATATGATATTCTAGTTACTAAAAATAGACTTGCGGCACACATGGATAACTTACATTTACATTTTAGTCATTTAGCAGACGCTTTTATCCAGAGCGACTTATAGTAAGTACAGGGGCGTTCTCACTGAGGCAAGTAGGGTGAAGCGCCTTGCCCAAGGACGCAAGGTAATTTGGCACGGTCGGGGAATCGAACCAACAACCTTCTGATTTAATAGCCCGACTCCCTCACCGCTCAGCCATTTGACCCCCCCCATTTGAAAAAAACCCCCCTCAGTTTGGAAAAAAAACATCTCGATCTTGGAGGGGCTCCCTTGGAATCCGACAACAAACTGAAAACGAAGCGTGTTTGTCTCTCTTGGTCTCCAGTGGATATGACTTCGGCTACCTGGTGAAGCTACTGACCGACACGCGTCTCCCAGAGGAGGAACACGAGTTCTTCCAGATCCTCAACCTCTTCTTCCCGGCCATCTACGACGTCAAGTACCTGATGAAGAGCTGCAAGAACCTCAAGGTAAAACTCCACCCGTGTCTGTCTGTCGCCGGGTAAAGGTTTTTAAGGAATATGACTAAGCTGATCAGGAGAGGAATGACCAAGAGTGTGGAAACGTCATTAAAGATGACTGACTGTGTTTTCTCTCTCTCTCTCTCTCTCTCTCTCTCTCTCTCTCTCGTCGCTCCTCTCTCTCTCTCTCTCTCTCTTCTGCTCTCTGTGTGTCTGCAGGGGGGGCTCCAGGAGGTGGCTGACCAGCTGGAGCTGAAGAGGATTGGGAGACAGCACCAGGCTGGGTCAGACTCTCTGCTCACTGGCATGGCCTTCTTCAGGATGAAGGAGGTAGGAACCAGGCCCTCAGGGCCCCCGGGCCCCACACAAGGGCCCACACAAGGCCCCCAGGGCCCACACAAGGCCCCAGGCCCCACACAAGGCCCCAGGGCCCCACACAAGGCCCACAGGCCCCCAGGCCCCACACAAGGCCCCAGGGCCCCACACAAGGCCCCAGGCCCCACACAAGGCCCCAGGGCCCCACACAAGGCCCCAGGGCCCCACACAAGGCCCCAGGCCCCACACAAGGCCCCAGGGCCCACACAAGGCCCCAGGGCCCCACACAAGGCCCCCGGGCCCCACACAAGGCCCCAGGGCCCCACACAAGGCCCCAGGGCCCCACACAAGGCCCCAGGCCCCACACAAGGCCCCCGGGCCCCACACAAGGCCCCCGGGCCCCACACAAGGCCCCAGAGCCCACACAAGGCCCCAGGGCCCCACACAAGGCCCCAGGGCCCCACACAAGGGCCCACACAAGGCCCCGGGGCCCCACACAAGACCTGGGGCTTCATAGCTGGGTGCGTTGTCAGTGCATGTCCATTTTCTTTTGTAACCATGCCAGTGGGGCCCTTACCACTGATAAAATGTGATAATAGCATAGTTCCTGTAATGTCAAACCCTCTCTAACCAGACTCTCTCTCTCTCTATATCTCTCTCTCTCTCAGCTTTTCTTTGAAGACAACATCGACGACGCAAAGTATTGTGGGCGATTGTACGGCCTGGGCTCGGGCTCCACCCAGAACCAGAACGGCATATCGAGCTCCGCCCAGGAGGAGACCAACAACAAGCACTGACCGACCTCCGACCTCCTCCTCAGCCCAGCCAGCCAGTCAGGACGCTAGCTAGCGAGGCCTGTGGATTCCGCTCCTGTTTTAACCCCACCCAGCGGGCGTTTCTCACCCCCCTGCGCCCCCCCCTCACTCTCCCGGGGGGAAACGTCGATGACGAATTTCTATATTCCAATCCACCAGCTCTGCAGATGGACATTGGTTTCAATCCCCATCCACAACACACTGACTCTCTCATGCTGAACCCAGTTCATTCAGTCCTGGTTCAGAACCCCCTCTCCCCCCCTCTCCCCCCCCATCACACATTGAGAAAGAACCACCTTCAGGAAAGACCTTTTATCTTTGTTTTAAAAGCATCGCAGTTATAATACTCCTTTTTTTTTAAAGCATGGGACCAGCTCTTGTGTATTGTACGGCGACAGGGAGAAGCGTAGCGTTTGAAACTGCTCTGTGGGTCGTTCTCACCGGAATTCCTGCTTAACAACAACAACCACAACTTCAGTCAGTAGTCCTAAAACTGTACCCCCCTCCTCCCCCACCACCATCACCACCACCCCCCCCTCCCCCAGGTTACTGTGAGATACATGCTTGTACTTGAGATTGTACAATTTTAAATGATGCTGGGAAGGTATGTAAATTAAAATGTAACATTTCCATGAAGACAAACATGTTTTTAGCGTTTTTCCTCCAGAGGAAGGAGTTTTAGCTGGGTGAGGTCACGGTGTGAATGTGGAACAGGGGGCGGGCGGGCGACTGCAGTTCTGTTACAGGATTTTCTTTCTCTTGATTTTACTTTTGTTCTCCTGCCGAGTTGGAACAGATGTTCGTGGTTGATATTGTTTTTACATCATACATTGTTTGAAACAGTTGTATATTAAAACATTTTCTATTTTCAATGTGAAAGCGATATCCAAGTCTTGTGTCAGGCACACCCTGCTGTTATCGATGGGTTTTCACACACTCAGCAGTTATAGGGAGTCAGGTGGCTGAGCGGTTAGGGAATCGGGCTAGTAATCTGAAGGTTGCCGGTTTGATTCCCCGGCCGTGCTAAAAAATTACATTGTGTCCTTGGGCAAGGCACTTCACCCTACTTGCCTCGGGGGGAATGTCCCTGTACATACTGTAAGTCGCTCTGGATAATAGCGTCTGCAAATGTAAGTTATCCATGTTGGCCGCACGTTTATTTTTAGTAACTAGAATATCCTATAGTATTAGCTTGCTACCCTGTTCGAAGAGCAGGGATGTTCAATCCTGGTCTTTGAGTTCCGCTGTCCAGTATGTTTAGGATGTTTCCCTGCTCCAGCACACCTGAATCTAATGAAAAGGTCGTTACCAGGCTTCCACAGAGCTTAGTAACAGCCCAGTACCAGCTGGAGAATCGTGAAAGAATTTTAGGACAGTTATCCACTGTGCTACATTAGTGTTGGAGTGAAAACCTCCATATTGTCTTGTTGTATTACACTATTTCAGATTATTTTTGACTCCATAGCAACGTAATGAAGTAATGTTGACAGTAATGACACATTCGTAGAGAAAACAAAAAGGTTTTTATTCATACAACCATCATACAGTATAAACCTGCCATTCAGGCCAAGCGCTCTCACGTTACACTTAGAAACCACGACGAAACAAGTCAGTTACACGACAGAAGAGCTGGAATCTAGGAAACATAACGACGGCTCGTTTCCGTAGCGACGGTTAGGACAGGAAGCGCTGGACGGCCTTGCGGAGGTCGGAGGTCGTGCCGTGTCTGGCCAGGAGGTCGCGAGCCAGCGTCTGATTGGCCGCCCCGACGAAGGAGCAGCTCTGGCTGAGGTAGAGGATGACCAGGCAGCACTCCATAACGTCAGGGATCTCGCTCTTCTGGACACGGAGAACGGTGAGGAGGAGCAGAAATGAAGCGATTACCGTCAGGAGAAAACAACCTTTTTTGTTTGTTGTTGCATCAGCTGGATTTTCACTCATTCCGTAAATGTCCTCGTCACTCATTCATGCTTTCGTTACCTTCACGTCATCTGGCAACCCTTCCAGCTCTTTGTGATGCTGGGAAACCATGGCGACCAGGGCGGGCAGGGTGTCGCCGGCGGCGCTGGGAAAACGGGAAGATCAGACGTGGTGACCTCATCATGACATCACTACCATCCATGTAAATGTGCCCTCTATCTAGGTCTAACTACGTCGATGTTTTGACTGACATAAAACCTTCCATGAACCCCAGAAGTGAAACATGACCTACCACTGAGTAACAGTTATGGACTTCTGGCTGTCTGGCTGTGTGGGTTCCTTGGTGGTGGTGGTGGAGGAGGAGGGAGGTGAGGCCTGGCCTTCCCCAGCAGTGGGCTCCGTTTCCTGGGCACGGCTGTGCTGGTGCACCATGGAGGCCAGTCGAAGCTGGATCTCAGCGATGGCTCTCCGAGAGGCCTGGTGCATGGCGTGGGGCTCCGAGAGGAGGAGGGAGCAGGCCGCCCTGCACCTCCCCTCCGCTCCTGGGAGGTCCGTGCCCCCTGGGCGTGGCGCTCGCACACACTCCCGCGGGCTCGGCCAGGCCGTTCTGCTTGACCGCCAGCACCTTCTCCTCTCCTCCACCTTCTCTCCGTTCTGCTGACCGCCCTCACCGCCACCCCTCCTCCACCTCCTCCACCTCCCTCCGTCTCTCCGTCTGCTCTCCGGTGTGGCCGAGCCGTTCCGCGTCCCCTGGCGGTCCCCTGGCTCTCTCCCCCCCCCGGCCCTCCTCTCGGCGCTCAGGGCCCACCACAGCCCGTACAGCCAGTAGTAGCTGACGAAGGCCTCCAGGCTCCTGCCGGAGAGCCAGCCCGGCTCCTGGCCCGGCCGCAGGGACGAGGAGAAGCCCCGGACCGAGCCCACGCCTGGGGGGACAGAGAGAGATTAGAGCCTGGAGATATGCGGGAGTGATGGAGGGGGAGGGAGAGAGAGAGAGAGGGAGAGAGAGAGGGAGGGAGAGACAGAGGAGAGACAGAGAGAGAGAGAGAGAGGACAGAGAGAGAGAGACAGAGAGAGAGAGAGAGACAGAGAGAGAGACAGAGAGAGAGAGAGAGAGACTCTGCAGCGTCTCACCTCGAGGGAAGAGCAGTGAGCAGGTCTCCGCCACCAGGGAGAACAGCCCCGCCTCCCTGGCCCTGGTCACGCCCCGCCACATCCCCTCCAGGGCCGCCCCCTGGTCGCCTAGCAACCAGCTGAGGGCCGCGAGAGTCAGGTCCAGTGACAGGTGATTAAGGAGCTGGAGAGAGAGAGAGGGGGAGGAGAGAGAGAGAAATCCCTGTTCATACAGTGTAAACACTTCTAAAAACATGAATGTGAACCATCCCTCTCCATCCAGCCCCCCTCCCAGTCCAGCCCCCCAGCCCCCCTGTCCTACCTGCTTCAGGGGAACGTTGGGACTGGGCTGTGGGCTCTCCACGGCTCTCAGCACCTGCCGTAAGCCCTGCAGCTTCTCCTGGTCTCCCTCTCCTCCCACTCCAAACTCCCTCCCCCAGACCTCCCTCACCCCCCCCAGGAGGCCGTCCTCCCCCCAGGACGGGGGAGGCCCAGGGGTGAGAGGGGAGGGAGGCCTGGGGGACGCCGTCCACGCCCGACAGGCACGCGCTCAGCATCTCAGTGGTGCAGAAGTGGAGGCGGTGGGCCTAGAGACAGAGAGAGAGAGAGAGAGAGAGGAGAGTGAGAGAGAGAGAGCGAGAGACGACGAGAGAGAGAGGAGAGAGACGTAGAGAGAGCGATGAGAGAGGGAGAGAGAGGGAGAGAGAGACGGGAGGGAGAGAGAGGAGACAGAGACAGAGAGGACAGAGGGAGAGAGGAGAGAGAGAGCAGAGGGGAGGGAGGGAGAGGAGGAGAGAGAGACAGGAGAGAGGAGAGAGAGGGAGAGAGAGTGAGAGAGGGAGGGAGGGAGGAGGAGGACAGAGAGGGAGAGAGAGAGACAGAGAGGAAGGTAGAGGGAGCGACGGAGACAAGAGGGGCAAAGGCAGGAGGACAGGGGTGAGGGTGTGTGTGAAGGTCAGGGTTGAGGGTGTGTGAAGGTCAGGGGGGTGAGGTCATCAGATGTCAGGGGGTCAGGAGGGTCTGGGACTGACCAGCAGGCTGGGATGCGTAGCGAGGACCTGCTGAGCCCGGGCCAGTCGAGTGCGTGCGCCAGGTCCTTGGCACAGCGCAGCGCGAGGGAGCGTGACAGCTCCGCCTCCCCAGCCACACCCGCCAGGCCCGCCGCCGTCTTCAGAGAGCTCACGTCGTTCTTCTTGGCGATGACCTTGGCGGCGTCGAAGGCCAAGCCCGCCGCCAGATAACTGCGTGGCACACACACACACACACACACACACACGTTAGCGCCCAGACACACTTCTGTGTGTACGTGCGGTCTGTGATCTCCAGTAGATAGAGGTGGTTCTCCAGAGAAACTGGGGAGGGAAGAGAGAAAGAAAGGAGAGAGAGGGAGATAGAGAGACAGTGTGTGTGTGTGTGTGTGATTACCACTTGGCAGCAGTGGCGAGGTGTCCGTCCTTCTCCAGCTGGCCCGCCCAGAAGGTGTACAGGCTCTTGAGGACCGGGTCATCCTCCTGCAGCCTGGCCTTGGCTAGGGCTATGGCCTCCCTGGACACACACACACAGCACACACGAGAGAGAGGGTCCATTCAACGATTACCTCCACGTATTTACAAGACACTTGCAGTTCCTAAAGCCTTACAGTGCATGTGTGAGCGTGCGTATATGTGTGTGTGTGTGTGTGTATGAGCGTGTGTGTGTGTGTGTGTGTATGAGCGTGTGTGTGTGAGTGTGTGTGTATGAGCGTGTGTGTGTATGAGTGTGTGTGTATATGAGCGTGTGTGTGGTGTGTGGGGGGGCAGACCTGTACAGCTGGTGGTCTCTCAGCAGCTCGATGGCAGGGTACACCTTGTGGATGGAGAGCAGGTGGGAGGCGGCCTTCTGGTACGCCTCCTGCAGGCACAGCTGCTTGACGTAGGCCTCCACCGTCCGACACCACACCTGGTACCCCGCTGGGGATAGAGGTCACAGGTTACAAACCAGGCCAGGGGGGGGTCACAGTCCCACGGACCAGGCCCAGGGGGCCGTCTTACCCATGGGAGCCACAGACAGCAGGTGGTCGTTGAGCTCGCCCTTCTCCGTGGCGACCTGCAGAGCGCCGGTGATGTCACCTGACCACAGCCTGAGGTAGACCACGCAGTCGTAGTGACCCGCCTCCAGGTGGCCCTCCTCTGGAACGCACACACACACACGCACACCACACCACACACCACCACACACCACACACCACACACCACACACACACACACACGAGACTTAGATCCGTCAGCTGAAGAAGAACGAGATCTGAGACGTGAAACATCTCAAACACGCAGGGAGTCCTCACCCTCCTCCTTGAACATCCTGGACAGGGCCTGTCTGTCGGCAAACAGCCCCAGCTGGATGTGTTCTCCCTGGCCAGGGACACAGTGGGCTGGGGGGCCTAGGGGGAGGAGACCCAGAGATTACACATGAGGAGGGATAGATGGATGGGCGGAAGGGTAGAAATATGGAAAGACCCTGAATGGACGGAGAGCTGGATAAGTGAATGAATGGAATATGGATAGATGGATGGAGGGTGGATGATGGATGGATGGATGGACAGGTGGGTGTAGGGAGGTGCAGCAGGGCGGAGGACCCCCACCCTGGTGCCTGGCAGTGGCCAGCGTGAGGATGTCCTGCTGGAGGTCTTCTCTGGGGCCGGTGGTCCATGGAGGTGCTGAGAGGCAGCATGGAGCGAGGCTTCCGCTTCTTCAGAGAGGAGGGGGGCTCTGGGGGAGGAGGAGAGAGGAGGAGGGGGAGAGGAGAGGAGGAGGAGGGAGAGAGAGGAGGGAGAGAGGATTAAGGCCACAATGAAACCCAAACTAAAACACGAAAAAACAAGGTCATGTTCTTCAGACAGACCACCCCTACCCGCTTTCTCCTTCTTCAGGTCTCTCTTTATGGAGGCGAAGGTCTTCCCCCCACAGGGCTGCTTCTCCACAGCCGCTCTCTCCACAGCCGCTCTCTCCACAGCCGGTCTCTCCATCGGGAGGCAGGGGGGACGAGCTGAGGACCCCCGAAAACATCCAAACGTTTCAACCAGACAGAATCCTGGAGAATCCTGCTCTGAGAGGAACAACACAACACTGTACCTGTGACTGAAGAGACGCTGGTGCTGACGGCCTCGCTCGCCTCCTCCTCGTCCTCCTCGGACGGCCCCCCCCTCTCCTGGCCGCGGCCGCCCCCGCCCCGCCCCTTATCCCCCCCCTCCCCCCTGAGAGAGGGGGACGGGACCTCCTCCGCCCTCGCCACGCCTCTCCCCGGCGCCTTCTTCTTCTTCTTGGCCTTGGCCTTGGACTTCTCCCTCAGCTCCAGGGTCTTCTTCCCTGCGGGGGGAGGAGGGGGGTCGGACGTTTAAATCAAAACACAGCTGACCTGACGTTCCTTCTTCTAGAAGGTTCCTCCACCTCCAAACCCTCCCGAGTCCTCGAACATTCAAGTCCAACTCGGATATCTCTCCTCTTCTTCCGTGGGTTGTTTCGGACGCAGCCAGGACTGAGCTAGCCCGGGTCGTGTGGTCCAGGTGTTGGGGCAGCAGGTGTGGGACGGGGGGGGTGTGTGGGGGGGTTCCTCACCTTTAGGGGGCCTGGTGTGCTCCTGCTTGGTGACGTCCCACTCCTGGACGGTGAAGTCGTCTCCTCCGGTCCAGACCACGTCGGGCTCCACGGGGGACCACTGGACGCACAGCAGCCTGCCGCGGTGACCCCTGTAGTTAGACAGCCCCTCCTCCTTCAGCACGTCCCACACCTGGCGAACACACACACACACACACACACTTACAAACACACACCTAGACATGTATACAGCCGCACAGGCCAAGGAGTGACGTCATCGGTGACGTCATCGGTGACGTCATCAGTGACATCATCATCAGTGACGTCATCAGTGACATCATCATCAGTGACATCATCATCAGTGACTCATCATTAGTGACGTCATCAGTGTCGTCGTCGGCGACGTGTGGGGTTTGGCGCGTGGTGACCCCTGACCTGGGCGGTGCTGTCGTAGCTCACGGTGACGAGCCGGGCGTCGTGGTGAGGGCTCCAGGCCAGGCTGGTGATCTTGGCCGTGTGACCCGCCAGGCTCCTGTACGCCTCCGTCATCACCACCGGCGAATCAGGAGGGCTCTCTGGGGGAAAACATCATCACGTTAGATTATCTCCTCTTCCCGATCCTTTAATACGACCCACGAGGTCGTGGGTGCAGAGTGACGGACCAATGAGGTGGGAGGGTGTAGAGTGACGGACCAATGAGGTGGGAGGGTGTAGAGTGACGGACCAATGAGGTGGGAGGGAGAGACAGTAACTGACCAATGAGGTGGGAGGGGGACAGTAACTGACCAATGAGGTGGGCAGGGAGAGACAGTAACTGACCTATGACGGCGCTCAGGTCGTGGACGTAGACCGTGGCGTTGCTGGATCCGGAGGCCAGCAGGTGCTGCAGCTCGGGGGGGCCGTGCTGGTGGTGCCAACGCAGCACGTTGATGATCTTGTGATGCTGCTGGATGCTGCACAGCAGCTTCAGAGTGGGAGCCTGGTACACCTCGATGGACCTGGGGGAGGGGGGGGAGAGGAGAGGAGCAGGGAGGGGGAGAGGGGGGTGCAGGGGAGGGAGGAGGGAGCAGGGCGAGGGGAGGGGAGAGGAGCGGGGGGAGCAGGGGAGAGGAGCAGGGGGGAGAGGAGCAGGTGGATCGTCTGCGAGTCAGCACTTTAGTGTGAGGCTCCAAGAAAAGATTTAACTTGGACCATCTGTCACCAACCGAAAACAAAGTTGTCCTTTTCTAAAATACTTTGAGCGTAATAAAAAATAAACACGTGGGCTTTATATGCTGCAGTGGTGCTTTTCCCCCCCCTATCCACACTGCAGATCTGAAACAGCACAGACAACTTCTTCATCCCGTTCCCAAACTCCATCGGTCACGCAGTGCGACGGTTGATTGACAGGTGTCCTGATTCACCACGGCGGCCTCCGTCACTCACCCGTCCTCGTTGCCGACGGCGACGACCCGGCCGTCCGGCTTCCAGCTGAGGTCCGTGTGCGGCGACAGCTTGTGCTGCGGGAGCAGACGGCACCTCTCAACAACTTTATTTAAAACAGCCGCATTAACATTCGGAAGCTGTCCTGCCCGCACGCGGAGGTCGACGACGGTGCCTCGGTGTGTGCGTGTGTGTGTGTGTGTGTGTGCGTGTGTGTGTGACCCGAGTTAAAGTAGCTTCGCTTGCAGTGAACTGGATAATGATGGACATCTTTAAGGACAAGTGTGTGCGGTGTGTGTGTCGTGTGTGTGTGGTGGTGTGGTGTGTAGTGTGAGGTGTGAGTGTGTGTGTGTGACCCGAGTTAAAGTGCTCGCTTGCAGTGAATGGATAATGATGGACATCTTTAAGGACAAGTGTGTGTGGTGTGGTGTGGTGTCGTGGGTGTGTGTGTGTGTCTGTGTGTGGTGTGTGTGTCTGTGGGTGGTGTGTGTGTCTGTGGGTGGCCGTGTGCATGAGCAGGTGAGTGACAGGCGAGAGAGAGAGAGAGTGAGAGTGGTCTGTATCAGTGTGTGTGTGTGTGTCAGTGTGTGTGTGTGGTATCATTGTGTTGTGTGTGGTATCAGTGTGTGTGTGTTGTGTCAGTGGTGTGTGTGTGGTGTGTGTGTCACCTTGATGTTGTTGGTGTCTCTGATGAGGGCGTCTATGTGTGTGGTGTCAGTGTGTGTGTGTCAGTTGTGTGTAGTCAGTGTGTGTGTCACCTTGATGTTGTTGGTGTCTCTGATGAGGAAGTCGATGTCGGAAGCTTCCGAGGCCAGTCTGCGGGGGTCGTGCTGCAGGATGACCCCCTCCCCTGCACAGCTGTACAGACTGTGGACCGCACACTCTCCTGGCCCCCCTGGAGCACCCACACACACACACACACACACAGGGCGTTACATACCTGTTCAACACACACACAAACCCAGGAAACACACACACAGAGTTTCGTGTCCAAGTGCTTCCTCCACTTGAAAAATGAATACCAATTATTTTTGAATGATTATGAAAAGAAACTGCTTTGTAATGATCGCGTCTTAATGAGGTCTTTGGGGGTGACGCATTACTGACATTAAGAACAAGCAGGTGTTTGTTGTTTTACAACCCTCAGCATAGCCCACACACACACACACACACACTCACTCACGTACACACACAATGACACACACGCAAACAATCGCGTCGACGGCGCCACAAAGTCGGATGACTGATACCCTAATCAAAACGTCAGCGGCCGACAGCTGCTCGAATGAACTCTCCGGGAGCCTGGGTTTCCGCGGCGACGGCCCGGGGAGAGGAAGGTAAGCGTTTTCTACCGCTCATTCAATTACGGAGAGGAGATTAAAGCGGCGTCCGGAGACCGCCAGTTGTGCTGACGCGACACTCTCCTGGATTTGCTGGGTCAGAAAACGGTGCTTGAAACAAGCCGACTGTCGGGGAGAGGGGCGGTGCAGGATGGGGGGAGGGGTGGGCGGGGGGAGGTAAACACACACAGCTGTGCGCTGGTTCTAAAACACGGTTACCGGGGGGGTTATCGAGGGACGTACCGAAGGACATCGGGGGGGACGGGGGGTCCCCAGGCGAGGGTGTACACGGTCTTCCTGTGGTAGGTGCTGGAGATCTGGGGCGGCCTGAGACACAAATCAAATGCACCCTATGTTAAGGGATCAAATGACAGCGCTGATAATCCACAGAGAGTGACCCTGAGTGGACGGGGGTCTTACTTGTTATTGAAAGCGTCGTAGATGCCAACTTTGCCGTCGTCTGTCCCAAAGGCCAAGGAGCCTTCTCTGGCCGGGTGCCATGACAACTGCAGCGTTCACGCACACGGGGGGGTCGAAAAGGGGCAAAAGTCATTCACTTAGAACAAGATGATATTTATGTATTCAGAATTCGAATTCAGACACGTCCTACCGGCTAACCTCCCACACACACACACACACCCTCCCACACACACACCCACCCTCCCACACACACACCCCCTCCCACACACCCGCCCCATCGCTCCATCTCTCACCGCCGTGACTTTGGACTTGATGCCCTGCCAGAAGGTCTTGGTGTCGTAGCGGTTCTGGAGGCCCAGCGTTGCCCAGACCCCGCACCATGCTGTCGCCCACGCGCCAGACCCAGGCTGCCCGTGGCCACGGGGGAGAAGGACAGGCAGTACACAAACCCACCCAGGGTGGGGAGAGTCCAGCAGCAGTCCAGGGAGGACAGGTCCCAACACTTGACCTGAGAGTAGAGACAGGGAGATGAGAGAGGGTAGAGTTGAGAGAGAGAGAGACGAGACAGAGATGAGATCTGAGATAGCGCTAGATGTGAGCTGGAGAGCTATCGGAGAGTCGCTGCGCGCTTTCCTACGCTCTTGCCTGATCGCTTGTAGCGCGCTTTCGCGCTAGCTCTAGAGGCGCGCTCCGCTATCGAGACTATCGGTACTGCTCCAGTCGCGCAGCTGCGCGTCCCCGTGTTGTGTCGCTGAGCTGCTACGTGACAGGGGTGTGTGTGTGAGTGAGTGCAGGTGTAGTCGGGGTGTAGCAGAGCGTTGTGTGTGTGTGTGAGTGAGTGCAGGTGTCGGGGTGTAGCAGAGCGTGTGTGTGTGTGTGAGTGAGTGTCAGGTGTCGTGGGTGTATGCAGGTGTGTGTGTCTTCCTTACCCGTCTCGTCCATGGAGGTGCTGAGGAGCAGCTTCCCTGCCGTCGGCCAGGAGCACAGAGCTCATGCTTGAACACGATCCTCGATCCTGCTGTGGTTCTGCTGCCCCTCAGACCCCCCCCAGCAGGGTCCCCCTCTGCTTGCCCTCCCGAGCCAACTCCCCACATCACCAGCTCTCCCCTGGGACACTGGAGGGGAGGCAGGCGAGGGAGGGGGCAGCCAGGAGGGAGGACCCGAAGGGGAACATAGGGGAGGTAACCAGGGGGGTACCAGGACAGACAAGGGCAACTGTTAGCCAACACATCATTCAGCTCTACTGAGTGTCTGAGGCAGTGAATCATGGGGACTGTTACTGATAATTATGATGCTAACAATGTCGATGATTCATGAGGTCTTGAGTCAGAAGCTTGTGTGTGTGTGTGTGTGTGTGTGTGGGTGTGTGTGTTGTGCTTGTGTGTGTGTGTGTGTGTGATGTTTGCTTGTTGTTGTTGTGTGTGGTGTTTCTGCGTGTGTGTGATACTGCTTGTTCTCACTCACCCCAAAGCAGCTGTACAGCAGCTGGTGGGCTTGCTCTTGGGCCAGTGCCACTGTGGCCACGACCACTCCTTCACCCCGGGGTCGACCCCTGACCCCGCCTCTTCAGGAAGGGCACTTCAGGGCATCAAAGCTTGGGAGGGAGGGACTGGAGGCAGAGGCAAGAGGGAGTCGGAGTGATGTATGGGTTGATTATCTCTAACGATATGTATATGCTAATTTCGAGCGAAACTCGATTCTCGTACCTTTTCCATTTCCTTAGCGTTCTTTTCTTTCTTTCTTTCTTTCTCTTATCTTTCTTCTTAATCTCTTCTTTCCTCTTTTTCTTTCTTTCTTTCTTTCTTTTCTTCTCTTTCTTTCATTTCTTTCCTTTCTTTTCCTCTTCCTTCCATCTTTGTCTTCTGATTCCAACCCTGACTTCTTTCTTTCGATCGCCTCTCTTCCTTCTCTTTCCCTGTCTTTCCACTGCTATTTCTTTAGGGTATCCTTTAACTCCTATCTCACCCCCACAAACAATGGAAACGCCCTACAGCGCTCATTAAGAACATGTTGGATGGAGGCATCGAACAACTAGCGTTCCCAGGACGTCTGACCTTTGCCCTTTGCCGTACTCCATATTCTCACGGTCTGGTCTTTGCTTCCCGAAGCCAGGTATCCGCCCTTCTCTGCGCCCTCGCTCACTCCATTGGTGGATTCTGAGATAGACAGGTTCATTAGCCAATCACACAGCAGAAAAAACCTCATCCGTTGTAATGACTTCCTGGATGTTCCCGTCTCTTCCCGGGGGCCCCACCTGTGATGTCATCCGGCCGGCTGTGTAGCCCCTCCTCATTGGGCGTGGGGGCCCAGGACAGGGCGTGGATCTCGTCGTCATGACCACGGAGACGATGCACCACCTCGCCCTTCTTGGTGACGTCGACCAGCACGATCATCCCGTCCTTGTACCTGGCGAGGGAAAAAAAACGAAATCTGATTACAAGAAAACAATATTTCTCTTCTTAAGTCTAGGTACATTAAACTGACATTTAGCAGGTGCCTTTCTCCAAAGCGACGTACAAATAGTGCACATAGAAAGCGCTGCAGGAAAACTAAGGATCAGAACTTCTTGCTAAGTGAGTCCTGTGGATACAATCTCTTACCCCACAGCTACGATGTTCCAGGTGTGAGGAGAACATGAGATGGAGAAGATGTTCCTGGGTTCAGGGAAGAAGCTGCTAGTGTCTCCCGTGTTGTACCAGTAACACACCACGATGCCCTTCTCATCGCCAGACACCACCAGGTTCTTATCGACGGGTGACCAGTGCAAGGCTGTGATGGTGTTCTAAGGGGGCAGAACGGAGAGGGGTTAACGCTAAGAGCTTCTTAGGAACGTTCTAACAGCGCTCTAACAGCGTTCTAGAACGCTCTTAAAACGCTCCTAAGAAGCTCTTAAAGTGAATGACGGCTAGCTACACGTAGCTTCCACCGACATCTCCCTACTGTGAGAAGTGGGTTATTAAGGAGCTCCGCCACGTAGTCAGGCAACGGTAGTAATGTGAGGCGGTGAAAGTAGTGAGTTTGGATCGCTACTCACCTGGTGGGCTCTGTGTTCCTTAATGAAGACTTTCTCATCGGTGTCCCAGAATTTGACGGTGCCATCGTCGGAGGTGCTGGCACAGATGTGATTCAGGTCCCCGTGGTGACAGAACGAGATGCCAGATACTCTCTCTCTGTGGCCAAGCAACTCTCCTGAAAATAACGATAAAACAGGACAGCGAATATAGTAATCAACAACAGATGTCGTGGGGAAAACCCAAGTTCAATGCCAGTCAAAACATTGCGTACGTGCCTGATAGTTATCTACCCGATAAACGTACTTACCGACAACTACACAAGACGATGCTGTAACGTCCACCAGATAAATTGTATTCTTGGCTCCAAAACCTAATATACCCTTGTCATTCGTGTCACTGCATCGCGAGCAGTACCAGTTGGGAGAGGCCGGAAGAAGTCTTTCGTGCATGTTGAGCAGTATTGTTAGCTATTCTATACAAAAAAAAAGACAACTTTGAAATCCTTCCTTGAGTTATCACATGCACATGTTAACGGCGGCGTTCATGCTTCCATCAAAACAGTACGACTGTCGTATAATGGAATATAGTGTTGTAAAACTTCTACGGGGAATGATGAGGGACAAATTGTACTCGATGCACTAGATGGCCGTGATATTTCAATTTATTTTGAGTCTGCACAGTAATTTACGAGTTCATGCATAATAATTTGGTGATAAAAATATTCTACAGATTCAAGTTATATAAAGTGTTGAGAGCATTTCTTTTATTAACCTATTTCAGATTACCTTTTACCGTAAAGCAAAATGTGTCGCTAAACATTAAACATGGCTGCCTCCATCATGACAGGAGGAGGTAAGTTGCTTTTCTTTTGCATTACACGTCATATCAGTTAAATTTGTTAGAGTTTTTATGGTAAAGTACGATTTTATTACTATGTTTGTCTTTTTTCACAGGACTCACATTTCTAAGGGGCTTAGTTGGCCAAATCCAGCCAAGGTGAGGTTCCTCAGCTATATAACCTACCTAGCGAATATAGCTAACTACAGTAGCATCGTCCCGGCTAATTACTATTAGTAATACTTACGAACATTTAAAATTAATCAAACATACAAACTTGCCAGATGTGTATGTTAGCGGCACCACAATTTATCATAGACGTAATCTCCGACATCCATCTACACATCGATCAGCTATCCATATGATGACATATCCTCTCCGCTATGTCGTTCTAGGTTGCTCGCCTTTGGGGGACCCCTTGCAAATATCCACAATACACACCAGCACCGCTCTGGACTCCAGCAAGAACTGGGAAAGAAAGAATCTAACTGTGTATCCACCACAACTTTCAAACGAACCTCGACGCGCTGCTGTGAGTAAACATGATGGAAGATAAGAGTTATTCAGCCACGCTTAAGTGATTTTGGTGGAAGCAGATTTATCTTTTGCTGCGACATTGTGGCAGTAAACTAACTATGACTTGCGACATTGTGGCAGTAAGCTAACTATGACTTGCTAGGACTGTCAGAAGCGTTTAAAACGAAGTCTGTAACCCCGTGGACGTTGAGTAATGAATCCAAACCGTTATCTCAATTTCAGGAGGTGCACCACTGTCGAAGGCAGATTAAGTACAGCAAGGACAAGATGTGGTATCTGTCTAAAATGGTGAGAGATCGATGCCTAATGTCTGAATGTACGTATGAATGTTAACTCATGAGCTGAATTAGGTGATTGTTATGTTGTCCATAACCAGCCCTTGTGACTTGGGATAGATTCTCTATTTAGATGTTATTGTGGAGTTTACCAGGTCAGTGAGAACAAAATGTGACCCATTTCCACAGTCTTGTTGTAAGTCCAAAACTAGCCCCTCAGTGCTGTGGGTGGGCTTTGATCAGAGCGAGTTTAACCAATTAAACTCGGGTTACATAAACAGGGGGTCTAGATATGTCATCGCATATCCTCGTATTGTCCCTCCAACAGATCAAAGGGCTGAGTATTGACGAGGCCATCGCACAGCTGGAGTTTAACGACAAGAAAGGAGCAAAGATCATGAAAGAGGTTTGACCCACACAAGTCCTATTTACACTCAACATTACATTTACGTTACTTTTAAGTTCATTTAGCAGACGCTCTTATCCAGAGTGACTTACTGTAGGGTTAGGGTTCCCCTGTTCTGAGTGTCTGTGTTCTGGGTGTGGCGTGCTAACCTTCTAGCATCTTCTCCCAGGTTCTGCAGGAGGGTTAGGGTTCCCTGTTCTGAGCGTCTGGGTTCTGGGTGTGGCGTGCTAACCTTCTAGCATCTTCTCCCAGGTTCTGCAAGAGGCGCAGGAGTTGGCTGTGAGGAATCATAACGTGGAGTACAAGTCCAACCTGTTTGTTGGTAAGTGTGGCTCGCTGTGTGTCGTGTCTAGCCTGCCTCACTGTGTGTCGTGTCTGGCCTGCCTCACTGTGTCGTGTCTAGTCTGCCTCACTGTGTGTCGTGTCTAGCCTGCCTCACTGTGTGTCGTGTCTAGACTGCCTCACTGTGTGTCGTGTCTAGTCTGCCTCACTGTGTGTCGTGTCCAGCCTGCCTCACTGTGTGTCGTGTCTAGCCTGCCTCACTGTGTGTCGTGTCTAGACTGCCTCACTGTGTGTCGTGTCTAGTCTGCCTCACTGTGTGTCGTGTCTAGCCTGCCTCACTGTGTGTCGTGTCTAGTCTGCCTCACTGTGTGTCGTGTCTAGTCTGCCTCACTGTGTGTCGTGTCTAGCCTGCCTCACTGTGTGTCGTGTCCAGCCTGCCTCACTGTGTGTCGTGTCCAGCCTGCCTCACTGTGTGTCGTGTCTAGCCTGCCTCACTGTGTCTCGTGTCCAGCCTGCCTCGCTGCGTGTCGTGTCTAGACTGCCTCACTGTGTGTCGTGTCTAGCCTGCCTCACTGTGTGTTGTGTCTAGCCTGCCTCACTGTGTGTCGTGTCTAGCCTGCCTCACTGTGTGTCGTGTCTAGACTGCCTCACTGTGTGTCGTGTCTAGTCTGCCTCACTGTGTGTCGTGTCCAGCCTGCCTCACTGTGTGTCGTGTCTAGCCTGCCTCACTGTGTGTCGTGTCTAGCCTGCCTCACTGTGTGTCGTGTCCAGCCTGCCTCACTGTGTGTCGTGTCTAGACTGCCTCGCTGACGTCACCTGGAACAGCAGGCAGGAAGAGGGTCTTTCAGACAGCGATTGGCCGAACACATCTTGGAATGTAGGGGTCTGGGTGAATTACGATAGACTTAAGACCCATCCCTCTCTCCTCCCCCATCCCTCCTCTCTCCGATCCTCATCTGCTCGCTACTCACAGCTCCTCCCCATCAGCTCCTCTACCCCTCTAAACCATCCCACACCCCACGCTCTCTACCTCTCCCGCTCCATCCGTCCTCAAGTCAAACCTCTCCTCCCCACCATCCCTACTCTCTCTCCTCTCCTCCCCCCATCTCTCTCCTCCCCCTATCCCTCCTCTCTCCTCCCCCCATCCTTCCTCTCTCCTCTCCTCCCCCCCATCTCTCTCCTCTCCTCTTTCCTCCTCCTCTCTCCAGCGGACGCCTTCACGGGGAAAGGGAAGTATCTGAAGCGTATCCGGTACCACGGCCGAGGTCGCTTCGGCATCATGGATAAAGTTCACTGTCACTTCTTCGTCAAGCTGATGGAGGGAGTCCCGCCCACAGTGGAGGAGAAGACCGGCTTCGACCAGGCCAAGGACTACGTCCAACAGCTGAAGAACAGAACCATCATCCACAGTCTATAGTTACTACGACAACGTGTGTGTGTGTTGTTTGATTTCATGCTTGTAAATAAATTGTGTTCTGCGTCTCACGTTTTAGACGGGGTGTGTTTCTTTAAATGTTTCAAGATCAAGCCGATGAGGAGTTTAGGTTTTAATGATAAAGTATTTATGATATCGTGTAGTGTCTATGACGTTTGTGTCGCTGCTCTGAAGATCATGGGCGTATCTAGCCCTATTTTAGGGGGGCTGGAGCCCCCCCAAAGGTTTCATTAGCCCCCCCAAATAAAAATAAATAAAAAACATTCTTTTTTTAAATATTTTAAATCTAAATGTGTGAATTTCTCTTCCTAAAACCCACTAGAGGACACTATTTAAAAGGATATTTTCAAACATTTCTTATGGGGGGAACATGCCCCCAGACCCCCCTAATTTAGCTGTGTCACAGGAAAATTATAGGTTTTATCTAGGGGCTTAGCCCCCCCAAAAGTGGGAACCTAGATCCGCCCTGCTGAAGATCCTTGTTCTAATCAGGCCGCTAAGGTGACTTCAGAATATGTAAGTTCCAGTGCGGTGACTCTAAGCGTTTCTGGAAACTCTTTTCTCCAAAGGCCAGCGAGGCCATGTTTGTGTAGGAAGGCGCGAGCTGTCATATATATTTATCATGAGAGGTTTGGCCAATGCCAGTCACTAGTGGAGCTTCGGAGCATGGCAACAAATACTCTGCCAGAAATGTCTTCAGCACGGATGAATACACACCTCCTCTACGCCTCCAACCGCTCAGCATTCACCGGCCAAATCCCCGTCCTCCCGACTTCAGAAGCCCCCTGACAGGTTGAGAGGTTTGTTGACGACAACGGTTCCCCTGCCGTGTGTAAGGCTGTCACAGCAGCCTTCCATCTTAGGGTGGAGAGGAGTGCTCTAGTTAACGACAGAGAGATCCTCCGGGTGTGTAAGAACAAAAGCTATGACAGCCAATTAAGTTTAGAATGCTTCAGGGTCGCAAGACTAAAGGAGCTATAGGCTGACATGTTGTCTGACGGTCTGTATATGTAGGCTAGCTACTTCCTACTTGATGCCTTGCGTCAGCTTAACTTAAACAAACGATTCGTTTCTAGGGGCTGCAGTTTTTCCTTTATCAAGTGGAGAGTTCAATTAGTGTCACGTTGTTTTGTTTTTGCTTTGGATCTACTTCCATCTTTGTCAAATCCAACCGGTTCCCCTTCTCCAAAATCTTCTCTAACATCTAGTAAAGGCTTCTGTGAGAGTGTAAACCTGGAGTCTGATCTCCCCTGTTTCTAATTGCCCTTTCTTCCACGCTCCCAATGTTGCAGGCCAAGCCCTTCTATATCAGCCTGTTTCCCTCCAAACCAAAGCCCCGCACGGCTCTCAATGGCTTTGAGTGTATTTTCGAATAAAAAGCCATCTCCTGGCCCCAATTTCAGCAGACAAGTGCCCTCAATTTCAGGTTAGAGCCCCGGCCAGTCCCCTGGTTCCCCAAACACAATAGCCGCAGAGCTGCAAAAGGAGCAGATGTTACCTCCTCGCTCTGCCCTGAACCAAGAAAAGCACATTCACTATCACACACATGATTGCGTGTGGAATTCTCCTCCGCCCCTAGCGACCAAAGAGACAGTAACTGATGTCGTTGAAGATTATTCTTTTTTCATTTCCCCCCCCTCCACCACACCATAGTTGTGATAACACATTGTAGACATCAGATTACGTGACGATCACACACATATTTGTGAATCATATGAGTAGTAACTCGCTCACAGGAGTTAAACATCACGTGTGATATGATCGCGTTATTTTGTTGCAAGTTTTTAACTGGGGCATCCAGGGATGGACGTGGTTTGTGTGGTGTGTGGTGTGTGTGTGTGTGTGTGTGTGTTGTGTGTGTGTGTGTGTGTGTGTGTGTGTGTGTGTGTGTGTGGTGGTGTGTGTGTGTGTGTGTGGTGTGTGGTGTGTGTGTGTGTCGGGGTCGAGTGATAGATTCCACGTGCAAACACTTCTACCACCACACCATCCCTTTTCCCCGTAGCACGCGTCACCTAAGGGCCATGATACACAGCAACTTTCTGAGACACTATCACGGCCTTTAGTCACCAATGAATAAGACATTTCCGCCGGCGGAGCGCAATGTCAGATGGAAACAGAAACTCAGTCCCACCCGTCATCCCAGAATGGCAATTTTTGACGATGAATGATTTAATGAACTAAATATGGATCGTTTCAAACCGTATGCACACTCGACCGCAGTTGAAGTGCGAACTGCTTGGGGAGAAGGTTGTGAAAGACCAAAAGTCTGGATTCGGAGGTTCGCTTTGATAATTCATGGTGAACACCGAGGTCGTGCATAATGCCAGATAACCGCACGCCGCGCTGCCCAGCCTGTTTTTTTCCCGGTTCTGGCCCAAGGTAGGTGGTTCTATACCGGGGGGTGTAACGCATTACATGGCTCGGGGGTTGAGGAATTGTGTTTTGCTTGCTAACATGGCTGGGACGGTGGAGGATTGTGTTAGCTAACATGGTTGGGGGGGGTGAGGTGAGAAACAGCAGGGAAGCTGTCTGTAGAGTGGAAGTAATAGCCTACATGCATTTTGCTGTATTCTTTATGTCGAGCGTCGATTTGGATGGACAGCAGCAAGGAATTTCAGATCACACACACACCCACCCTCAACACACACACACACACATCATTCTGACTGATATCAACAGCTGGTGCACCTGGAGGCCTGGAAAGAAAATGTTTGCTAACCAACTCTTACAACGGCAACACTTGTCAACCCCGCATCTCGCTAGTGTTTTCCAAGTTGTTTTATGTCTCGTAGCCTACCCCGTCTTCCTAGATGTTACGAGTTTTAGTACTCAGCGAACACATCTTATTCATCCGCAAACAGAAGGTAGTGTTCGTGATGTGAAGTCGGTTGGATATTCACCCTGCAATTTGCCTGTAGGTGTCACTGTTGTGTTGCGTCTAAAAGACACTTTGCAACCAAATTATGCAAGATGAGAGAGGAGATTCGGAGAACTTAGTTCCTTGTCATAACGGAATGGAAGACTTTGCTCACAATCCGCATTCCGGCAGACAGTATCTATACACGGCTTTGTTGAATCGTCTCCTCCTCAGATTGATCACATTGCGGGCCTTCCAACAGTCGTTTCTTTTTCCTAAGACCGCTGCGTTGAATAGCAGACCGTTACTATGGACGCTACGCTAGTGGCAAGCTAGTGGAAGAAATGAAATAATTGTAAATAATAAACCCTTTTTTTAAATCAATGATTTGTGACAAATTATAGATTGAATTTGGAAGTAGCCGTGTAATACGCAGGATAATGTACAACGCGACGGTCATTATTGCGAAATAAAGCTCTTCGGGGTGACTGAACACCTCTCTTCTGCTTCTGTCGAGGTTTATTGCATTAACGACCGGCGCGCTGTACATTATCCCTTACGTTAGAAATCGTGAGCGGAGCAGATTTTGAGAAGCGAAATGAACCCAATTCATTCCGATCCTATTGGCTGTGTGAACGCTTCATGTTTTTAATGAATCTGGATTTTAATATTTCGATTTGTTACACTTGACCTTCTCAGTGATGGAATGTGGGGCCACAGCTCGCGAGCTCTGGAGAATAGGATGACAGAGGATTGAGAAGGAAGAGTGTCACGTCTGCAGAGATCATATAAGTCACTCCTCCATTGTCACCGTCATTCAAGTGTAGTTAAGTAGAAGTAATTGAAATAGACATATGTAGGATTAGACACAGACAAGCCAACTGTAGACTGTGCGTGCGTGCATATCATGTGTGCGTGTATGTGTGTGTGTGGAAACCAACGTGTGACAAATTAACTACTACTACCGTGTGTTTTCCATCTCTAGCAATAAAATAAAAAAAATCCTAATTTTTTGAGGTACTAAAAAACATTGCACCTCTATCCAGTTAATGAAATATTGATTTGGAAATGTATCGTGAGTCGACAAAAGCTTTTAAGTGCTTAGTGTCTTCGCTTGGAGCCAACTTCATCTGTTACTTTTTAAAACCCAATAATTGATATAATGTTCTCCAGGCATATGTGATCTTAGCTATTATTGTACTTGTACTGTCCCCCCTGAAGGTCTGTGTTCAAAGGAACCAAGTCACATGGGACACTCTGTATGGCACACGACGTCCCTGGCCAATAGGCTGAAACGCTTTCAAAACAACTGACAGTTTGACATTGCTTATTAATAATGTCGGTTTTTAATTCATTTAAAGGGGGAAAAGTTAGTCAGTTAGCATTTCTTTTAACATGACTTTGTCCCTTCAGCGCACCCATGAGGTTATAAACCGGACCGGGATGACAACAACTCAACAGTAATTGAGTTCAGGGGCTCTGTCTCGGAGGGAGTGTGTTGGGGAGGACACATCGGAGATCAGTGATCACGACCTACCTCCAGTCCTTCTGGCCCTGCCGAGGTCATCGCTCGTCTCCCAGAACCTCCAGAGCAGCGACACACACCCCGTCTGCCAGACCCCACCAGGTCAGAGGTCAGAGCGGTCCCGCCTCGACTGCTCCCAGAAGGTGATGGAGGTTAGAGGGGAAGGGAGGGTGGAGACACAAGATTGTTGGGACCATGCCCTGTGGAGCAGCACCCCTCCCTCCTCTACTCCCTCCTCTACCCCCTCACTCTCCCTCCTCTACTCCCCCTCCACCTACCTCAAGTGATTAACTCACTCTCTCTCCACCTCTGTTCCTATCCGAGGCTCCTGGCAAATGGAACCGCCACTCTCTGTCAGTCTACAGAACAAATGCCCGGCCCGGCCCACCAGTTCATCAGCCCTCTAACTGATGGAACAACTCACCCTATGCCCCCCCTCCTCCCTCCCTCCCTCCCTTACACACACACACACAAACCCCGCGCACGCACTGAACCCTCGCTCTCATTAATGATAACCATCACCTGGTCCCCCCCGCACACACGCCCACTCCAGCCGACTCCTGAATATTGGACGGAGCCTTTAGCTTGATTAATTTGATTACGGCATCGCTCACTGTCTTCAGCCAGCTTCCGGAAACACAGGTGTTTGAGTATTTATTAATTAGAACCGTAATTGATTTGGAAATGTCGGTCGCAAGGTTGTTGGTTTTGTATCAAGCGCCAAACCCACACAAGACATTGTTGTGTTTTCCCCCGTTAGGAAGATAAATGAAGTTGGTTTTGAAGCAGATTGGAGAGCAGATCTTAGTATTAAGGGAGTCTGGTTGAACATGTGTGTCTGCTGATCCTACTGATCCCAGGTCAGACAAGGTTAACTGAAGGAGACGGGACTAGGAATCCTTCCGGAACACATCTTTCTTTCCCTTCCGAAACTCATCCATAACTTGAAAGGCTGAAAGCCTGAACTCGATCCTCAATCTTCAGCATGGCTGATGATCTAAAGTTTGTACTTTTTTGGGGGTCCAAAGCAACATATAAATGGTGTGTGTAGAAAAACCGCAGAAGATCAAGGATCAGAAGACCACATCACAAAGTGACCACATCTCAAGTTATTGTTCAGTTAGCAGTTTTAATCCAAAGAAGACCGAGGGAGGGTTTTCCATCAGCCTGCAACCTCTCTGCAGTTAAATGCTCTAACCACCGAGCTAACCCACCCCCAAAGGAACGAACCGAGACGGGAGCAAGGAAATGTTACATTTACTCTAAGAATGACAGAACATGCCCCCACCACCACAACTCAACAGAAATACGAATCCATAGCATTAGATTGTTCCTCGTACGGTCGGCGAGATCAGGCTAACCACGGACGAGAGTTGATATGATTCAGTGTCTGTAAATGAAAAGCTCCTCGTGTGAACAGGTTCTCCACACTGCTGTCCTCCAATCTCTCCTCTCTCTCTCTCTCTCTCTCTCGTCTCCTCTTCTCCTCCTCATCTCTCTCCTCTCTCCTCTCTCCATCCCTCTCTCCCTCTCTCTCCTCACTCTCCTCTCATCCTCTCCCCACTCTCATTCTCACGCTCTCACTCCTCCCTCTCCTCGTCTCCCTCAACTCTTCTCACTCACTCTCTCCCATCTCTCTAGTATCCCCACTCCTCCCCTCTCTCCCCTCTCCACTCCTCCTCTCTACGATCTCTCCTCCTCCTCTCTCCCACTCACTCTCACTTCATCACTCATCTCGTCTCTCAGCTCTCTCTCCCTTGTCTCGCCTCTCCCCACGCACAGCCCTTCGTCTCGTCCACTCAAACTCCTCCACCTCTCTCTCCTCTCCTCTCTCTCTCCTCTCTCCCTCCCCTGCAATTACAGCGGGAGAAAGCGTGTGTGGATGTGGGCGGGGCCCGTCGTGCGGAAAGCGGATGCAGCAGCACGTTATTGTGTTACATACTGCGAACCAACATGAGCTCTACATGTCAAAACCGTGGGGAACCAACCCCGGGGAACACAAGTCTAGTTTTAGCCTCGGTGGAGGCGGGTTCGGGGGGACGGGGTTCGTCGCCATGTTTACGAGAGGTGAGGATCCGAGGCGGGCGCCTTGGAACCCGTGGAGGATCGTTAACGGCCCTGATTACCGACCACCTCAAGGTTGGGGGGAAAAGTCCAGAAAAAGCCCCAGATTGAGATTGATTTTTCTGACACTTCCCCTCGTGATCAGGTGGGAAGACTTATGAGGTTGAGCGTATGTCGTAAACATCCAGCATGGGGATCCACAGGCCGCTGTTTACCCTCCGAATGAAGGCTTTAAGGCCAGGGAGGTCATAAAGGTTTATGGGGTGGTTTGATTGCTGTGGAGGTGGTTGGCTTCATCCAGATAAGCCGAATCGGACGGTGTGGGAAAAGGAGGATCATCCGCTCGTACGTGTGAATACACATCTGCTGCATCTCTTCTTCTACTTCTTACTCGCTCTCTTTTTTTCTTCTCGTCTTCACCTTACCTTCACCTTTCATCCCTCCCTTCTCCTCTCATTCCCTCTCCTCTCATTCACTCTCCTCCCCACCCCTCTCCTCCCCACCCCACTCCTCTCATTCACTCTCCTCCCCACCCTCTCCTCCCCACGCCTCTCCTCCCCACGCCTCTCCTCCCCACCCCTCTCCTCCCCACCCCCTCCTCATTCCCTCTCCTCCCCACTCCTCTCATTCCCTCTCCTCCCCACTCCTCTCATCCCGTCTCCTCCCCTCCCCCTCTCCTTCCCACCCACCCCTCTCCTCCCCTCTCCCACCCCTCTCTTCCCCACCTCTCTCACTCTCTCTCTCACATTTAAAACACAAATTGTCTCCAGTTGATCTGCCTTGGTTGCTCTCTCATACTTGTTTTCTTTTTTCCACGCCTGCGTCCTCGTGCGGCTCGTCATGCAAAGCCCCCAGTAGAGACATGCTTCTCTTATTGGTCGGAGAAGTGGAACAATTCCTGCAAGATCGATGGAAGCCTCTCCACCGTTTAATTGGATGGCTGTGGATTGATCCATCTGAAAGTCACCATGCAAGCAGCGCTCGTACCCAGGTGAGAGGAGACGCAGGGGCCCAGCGGGGAAACTCCCCTCCCTGTCTCCCTCTCCCCTCCCCCCGCCCCCCCTCCTTGTCTCCTTGTCTCGCCTCTCTCCTCTCCCCTCCTCTCCTCCTGTCTCCCCCTCGCGCCTCCCCTCCCTGTCTCCCTCTTCCCCCCCGCCCGCCTCCCCTCCCTGTCTCCCTCTCCCCCCGCTCTCCTCCCCTCCTTTCTCCCTGCCCCTCTCCTCTCCTGTCTCCCTCTCTCCCCGCCCCATCCCCTCTCCCTCCTCTCCCTTTCTCCCTCTCGCCCTCCCCTCCCTTTCTCCCTCTCTCCCCTCCCTGTCTCTCTCTCGGCGCGGCCCCGCCTCTCCCCTCCCTTCTCGCCTCTCCGCTCGCACTCCTCCCTCCCTTTCTCCCTCCTCCCACTCTCCTCTTGTCTCCTCTCCTCTCCCTGTCTCCCTCTACCCTCTCTCCTCCCCGTCCTCCCCACCCTTTCTCCTCTCCCCCCTCCCATTCTCCCATCTCCCCACCTCCCACTCGCCCCTCTCTCCTCTCCCTTTCTCCCTCATCCCTCTCCCCCTCTCCTCCCTCTCTCCTGTCGTCCCTCTCGCTCCTCCCTCCCTTTCTCCCTCTCCTCTCTCCCCGTCCTCCATCCTCTGCGTCGTCCTCCACTCTCTTCTTCTTCCTTCCCCCTCCACCCTTACCACACACAAACCCCCAGCAATCCACTCAACACTCCCCACCCCCTCTCCTCCTCCCCCGACCACCTTGTGCTCGTCCCAACCCTCCCCTCCTCCTCCCATCTTCCCACACATCACTCTCCCTGTACTGTCAACATGCCCACATGCTGGATCTCTTCTTAACCTGAGTGTGATCATGAATCTGTGGTCCTCCACTCCTGACCTGTGTGTGTGCGTGTGTGCGTGTGTGAGTGTGTGAGTGTGTGAGTGTGTGAGTGGTGTGGTGGTGAGTGTGTGAGTGTGTGAGTGTGTGAGTGTGTGAGTGTGTGAGTGTGTGAGTGTGTGTTGTGTGTGTGTGCGCACGCTAATAGTCATTTGTCCTCACCGGGCCTAACTGTCAAGTTGCTCTCAGGGGAAAAACGGCGATTTATACTCACACACACGTATATAGATTTATCCATTCACACTTGTGCATTTGTGCACACACACACACACGCACACACACGCACGTGAACACACATACGGAGAAAGGAAAAGGATTGATGGTATTTATCTTTTGCTTTTTCCCTCCAGGCTTCAGACGAGACATTCATCTGTTGTGTGTGTGTGTTGTGTGTGTGTGTTGTGTGTGTGTGTGTTGTGTGTGTGTGTGTGTGTGGTGGGGGGGTACTTAAAACCATGAATAAGAAATCTTTACTCTAGTTGTCTAGTTGTTGAACACCTTGTGTTGGAACACTGTCGAAATAAAGATTTCTTGCTATTGGCTAGCCTCTGTTTCTGCATTTAGAACTAACTAGCCTTGTTGTAAACCCACAAAACATAGAGATCCTGTTTAAACCTTTCTCTCCTCTTCACTTCCCTTCAGCATTCATGAGTAAACACCAGCGAAGAAGAACAATTAAATCAGCTTGCACAGACTACTGGTACGGACGACTCCCTGCCACGAAGCGAAACGATCAAAATGACCACAACTCAACATCAAACGATGTGTGATGATTTGTGGGGGGGTGGGGGTGTTTAGGAGAGGGCAAGGGAGTTGTCAGAGGTGTTACTTGTTACTGAGAGCCTAAACAGAAGGGCGATTCGAGTTGTCGTCTCTCTTTTCTTCTGTGTCTCCTCTAGTGCCCAGGGGGCCCTGGGCCTGTCGCAAGCTGTTTAGCGCAGGCAGAACAGCAGACGCCCCTAATCTGCTTTAGGGTCCTCTTGAGCTCCTGGCAACGCTTAGATACGGACTGTCCCAATCAAGCTGGACGCCCGTCTAAGAACTTCCTGGTCGTCTGCTGGTGATGGAGGCGGAGTCAAACTTGATTAACAGCAGAATGCTGCCCAGGTGTTCATGGGAGTTG